>NDGN011532783.1:1156-18851 GCA_002564285.1 Tympanoctomys barrerae
AAGAATGTATGCAATGTGTTAATTATTGAAACTGTCCTACCAATTTGATTTTAAACTGTCTTACTGCTATTCGTTTATCAATAAAAATTATGGGAAAAAGAAGTATCAAAGTAATCAAAAATAACAAAGAAAAAACTGAAAAACTGAATTTTTATAAGATAAATTCAACACGATCAAAACTCTAAATCCAAAGCCTTCACTGGCAAAAATATATCACCATCTAAGGAAGAGATTACTCAAACTCTTCCTGAGAATAAAAAGTAAGATGATGACTAATCTGGTACTAAGTCTTGTAAAGTTAGATATCAAAGGAAAACCACAGTGTCTTTCAGTCATAATCTTAGCTCCAAACATCCTAGGCAAAATATTAATAACCTAGATCCAATTAATTTTAGAAAGACAATACATCATGACTAAGTTGGGTATATTACTGCAGAAATGTTAGAGTTCCTTAATATTGGACAGTTGAGCTATTTAACCCACAGACAGTGGAGTAAAGGGCAAAGTGATCAACTCAATCAATATCCACCCTACAAGGACTGGCCAGATAGCTCAGCACACTAAAGTACCTACTTAGGCAGGCTCAGGGACCGGGGTTCGATCCCCAGCCTGCCTTGCCAGCCTGGCACCCGCAGGGCGCACTGAGAGGACAACTGAGACTGGCGGTGGTGGCGCACGTCTGTAATCTGATGGCTTGGAAGGCTGAAAACAGGTGGATCACTGAGTCCAATTTGCGCAGTGAGACCCTGGAGACCCTGTACTAAATACATTTAAAAAATGAAAATAAATAAATAAACCCCCTACAGACTTTAAGGAGTGCATCACGAATTAATAACGAAGAAATACTCTCACTAAACTTGGAAAAAGCTGATAAAAATACTGTATATCTATTAAAAAAAATTAAGCAAACATTATGAGGAGCAGTGAAGTGTTGAAAGCTTTCCCTGAGATTCACGGAGACAAGCATGCCACTACTATCATCTCTGCTCATTTTTTATAAGTAAAGGTGCTACTCAATGCAAAAATGAAAGAAGAAATAAAAGTTGGAAAGTAAGAAAACTTACCCATAAATAATACTGTGTATATATGAAATTCAAAATACGTAGACAAATTAGCAAAACTGGATTCATAAAGGGAGTTGAGGTAGAACACAGTGTGAATTCTATCTGTATAATCTTGCAACAAAAACACCTTCAAATATAATTTATAATTGCTTAACAAACAAACAAAAAATATGCCTAATGAACACATACCATTTCTCTAAAATTATAAATTATAATTGAAAGTAAGGACCTAAAAAAAAATAGAGGGATAGAAACACATTTATATGTAAATGTTTTAGGAAGTTCTTAGTTCAGGCTGTTACAACAAACTATGATAAATGCGGCGGCTTACACAACCGCTACCATTGGTTCTTACGATTCTGGAGAGTGGAAGCCCAAGCCCAGGTCAGCGGCGCTCTAGTGCAGAGCTCTCGCAGGTTGCACTCAGCCCCCTGTGTGCTCCGGCAGCAAGCAGGAAAAGGCAGGGCTTGCTGGGGACCTTTTGCAAGGGCCCTAGTCCTGCTTCTGAGGGTTTAGTTCCCCCTGACAGATCCCACCTCAAAACCAGTTTGGAGAAAAAAAGAAATATTCTGTCAGATGCTAAGATTTTTTAATGATAATTATAATAATGTAGCGTTGGCATAAAGGCAGGAAAGTAAATAAAATGAACAGGCAGCCCGCAGCAGCCCCGTACACCAATACACACTAGCACAGGAGGCTTCTGGGGAGAAGGATGGTGGTTGCAATAATTGGTCCTGGGATGCTGTTATATTTTCTAGGAAATCTGAACTGTTCTATAGCTTATCTTATACACAAGTATCAGTCTGAGGTATTTCGTAAGTCAAAATGTGAAAAGAAAATAATCATCAAGATTATATTCATGATTTCATAAAGTTAAAGATTTTTAAGTAGGATACAAAAGCACTTTTACTAGACTGAAATTAATATAAGCTTCACCTTTAACATACAGACTGGAGGAAATATTTGCTATATAGTTCTAATAAAGACTGTCTATCCAGCATATATAAAGAACTATTATAAATTAAGATGAAGTACTCTAATATAATGAAAGAGCCAGCAAAAATGTATACAAAAAGGAAGATCCGATTCACTTCTGAGAATATTCTTGACTTTGTTCTTAATCACAAGTCAACACTACAGTAACAAAGAACAAGATCTCACTGTGGCTTAATAAATTGACCAAGATTTGTGAAGATGTGAGGCAAGAAGCCCTCTGGTGCCACTATAGGAAGTCAAAATCGAGAAGCTGCTTTGGAAAGAGTCTGGCATGATCTACTCAAGTTGAGCAAAGTCGGACCTTATGACTTAGCAATTTCATTCTCAAGTAAATGCTCAGCACAAGTGCATATGCTCTCACAGAATGACTCAGGGATCATAGCCACCTCATTCATGATAGTCTGTAGTCAGCATCTTTCTGATTCTCTAACAAAATACCTGATACATACAATGTCAAGGAGAAAAGGTTTGCACTGACTCACAGTTCCAAAGGCAGGCTGGCTGTAAGGCCTTCACATAGAAGAGCCTGGTAGAAGCAAGCTGCCAAACCACGTAATAGCAAGGAAGGGGTGTGGAACGAGAGCACAAGAGACCCAGAGAGAAAGCAAGCAGATGGGGAAAGGATACACCCTTCAAGGTGGCACCTCTGAGACCCACCCACTCCAACCAGCCCCACCTCCTAATAGCTGATTCAAATGCGTGTTAGCACTTCAACACATACAGCTCTAGAGGACCCCTCATGTTTAAACCACAACATAGTCAAAAATCAGAAAGATCTCAAATTTTCATCAATTAAGAATAGAAAACAAATCATGATGTATTCATAGATTGGAATATTCTACACAAATGAGACAATAAAATAATATAGATGAATTTCACAAACAAGGTTAATTGAAAGAAACCAGCTGAATACACAAGGAAATGTGCTGTAGAATTCTATTTGCATAAAATTCAAAACCATGTAAAATAAATTATAATGTTTGCATATGTAAACTAAGTGATAAAACTACAAAGAAGAAAAGAACTAGCATAAAAGTTAAAACAATGGTTGTTTGGGGGAAGAAATGGGGGTGTGATTGGGCAGGAGCATGACTGGATTCATAGTGTGACAGGCTCAGTGCAGAATGAAAATGTAGGGTCCCTTGTTCATAAATTATAAAGAATTTAAAAATAACAACAGAACATTAATCTGTGGGGCTCTTCCAGATGCAGGATTCTACCTCAGGTCTTTGAAGCCAGCCCTGGGCCAGTGTATAAAAGGGCCTCTCTGGTTCTGAAAATGTTACAGAGATCTAATTTTATAACTCCATAAGCCCTGTTTTGTTCTGTGCTCTGTATAAGACAAAGCTGTATTTAAAAGGGGAAGACAGGTTTTAAAGAATTCCAACAAAACACAAGGGCCATGTTTTTATTCAAATCCAAGGAGACTTGGAGGCTCAAACTACATGGTTTTAAAAAAAAATGAAAAACAGGCTACTTTAGGACTTGGGACCCTGAGTTTTGTCACGGCTCTGCTCTATGTCTTTAGCCAAGTCCCTAGACCACTGAGCATTTTGATTTCTCCACTTGTTACATGTTCATTCACCTTCCCACTTTACAAAGTTCTGTGAATCAAAGGGTATCACAGTCTAACCCTTTAGAAAGAGTAACTTGTCATATTGTATCCCAGGAGTACTGGACTGTTCTTTATCCTTTGCATTTTGTGATTAAACAGATCTGTGTTATGTTGACTAGATGATTCAATTTGTAATTATTGTGTACATTGGCACAGGTGTCCCCTGACTAACTTCTTTGTTTATGTCTAGACCAAGATGGCAATAGAATACCCAGCGATTGTCTCCTATGGATTTGAAACCTAGATAAGAAAGGCCATTCCCATATACCAGGGGTTCCCAAACATTTTGCCTCTAGAGACTGGTTTCATGGAAGATAATTTTTCTTTGATCAGAGGCTGGGTATGATGGTTTCAGAAGTAGATTCTCATAAGGCGTCCGCAACCCAGATCCCTTACTTGTGTAGGTCACAGCAGGGCTTTCACTTACTTCTGTGAGAAGCTAATGTGCCACTCAGGCAGAAGGTGAGTGCAGACTGTAATGGGAGCAGTGGGAGCAGCTGTAAACACAATGAAGATTTCCTCAGCAGCCTTCTCACTTCCTGCTACATGGCTGCATTCCTAACAGGCTATGGACCAATTTCTGTCTGTGGCCTGGGAGGTGAGGACCCCTGCCATATACCAATCTCAGTTACTGACAGCAATTTCTCCTGAATACAGATTCCTAAGGGATAGCTTTGCTTCCCGACCACCTTAGGAATCAGAGAAAGAGCCTGTATGTTTGAACAAACAACCAATGCCTACTTCTAAGAATTGTATGTAGACTGGTAGTTTGGTTCATGAGGAGAAATAGTCCATAGTCCTTATGTGGCTCTTTCTCATGCTCACTGAAGTGATCTAATCATATAGTAGGAATTATTTGCTGTTTTTTCCACATATTAGAAAGCTTCATTCAGGTAGGAAGAATTTTCCAGAAAAACATAACATTGTACAGAAAAAATGGGTAGGTCCAGGGTCTGAAGGACACCTCCAAAGTGACTCCTGGTGACTTAAGAAACCTCCATCCAAAACCTTAGCAGAATCAGCTACATGAGCAGTTCTCTGATTGTATGGGAGTTCAAGTCCCTGGATGGTGCTTCAGACAATTTCCTGGAGTTATTGACTTCACAAATTTTTTTAAAATGCTTTTGGAACCAGTGAGATAGCTCAGCGGCCTAAAAGCGCCTGCTTAGGCAAGCTTAGGGAAGCACAGGGACTGCAGTTCAATCTAAGTACCACATGCCACACCAGCACTGCCCTCAGGGTGGGCTGAGCCAGCCACAATCAATCAATCAATCAATCAATCCAATCAATAAATGAAACTTTTTTTAAAAAGATGTTTTTGCTACCATTTGATTGGTTGTGCTCTTGGCTATGCAAGTTGGGCCCTTTATTTTCTTCAAAATATCTAGTCTAGCGCTTTGTGACCATTGAGAAAATGAAAATGTACAAGGGAGACCTGACCATTCAGTGCAAGCAGTCCTCCCCTGTCTGCCAGCCCCCCTTAACTACCTTCAGGTTTCTGAAGGGCTTCTCTTGGGAGCCATCACCAGCAGACTTAAAAGCTTCGGCTGTGGCCGTAGTTCATATTTCAGAATCATAAAGTAGAAAGCAGTGCTTTATGGCCCCGTACCTGATATCCAAGGAACTGATTGAAAATTGGCTGGAAAATCTGATAGGTGTGTTGACATAGGGGTAGCCTGAACTCTGCTCCACAGTGCAGATTTGAGCTGCATCACAGAACTCAGGGAGAGACTCATCCCTTCCTCTGCTTTCTCATTCTTCACCTCCATCAGTGCTTTTGCAGCTTGTCTTCCTTCTGGGAAAGTCTCATAGGGGATTCGTGGGAAGTAGGATCAGAATTTCACTATAATCGCTGCATCTGATTTGCAAAGGCTTCTTGAAGTCATGTCCTCTGATCTCCCAGGACACAGGCACAAACTGTTAAGTGGCCAAGCACTGGAGAAGGGCTGAAGAGCCGTGAGTCTTGGCCCTGCCTTAACTGCTGACAAGTAAGGAGGCTTCCATGAACCTCTGAACTCCTGCCACTTAGATTCACCCTTCAACATGAAAGACAGCCCTGCCTCAGCTCCATAACAGGAAGGTTATCGGGCGTAAGTAAGATTCTGTCTGTGAAAAGCTTTTTAATTTAATCACTTGCTTTTCAGTGTGAGTATATCTACTACTACTACAGCAGAGAAAAGGAGAGGCCAGGGCTTACCAGGGGCTGTACAGCTGTAATGCAAGCCTGTGAAGATTTGAATCTTTTTCCAGTGGGGAACTGGTATACTTGCCAGAACAGCCTGATTTCTTGGGGGTTAGATGCACTTGGGGACAGACACTGGGCCGAATGTTTCAAACCCATTTGATTGAGCACCTAGTCAGTATTGTTCACTTAAAAGTAAGTGAAGGAAGTTCCCAAATGCCACTTTACTCCTCCTACCAGGGTGAGGTTGAGTTCAGATATTTGTAGCTCCACATCAAAGGAACTAATGAAATCGAGCTCCTGGCTTCAGGTGATTGGTTGCCTAACATAGACTATGCCATCGGGAAGAACAGGAATAAAACTTTCACTGAAGTTAGAGGGCTTCCAAAAGATATTTGGGCTCCTTCACTTGATTTGGTTCTTCTTTGGAGCTATAAAGAGAGATATTTGACAAGACTTTTTTCATGGATCCAGCTGGGAGTCAAAGTGAGAGAATTCATTTTGAAGTGAAGTGACTAGAAAGCAAAAGTTCTTTCCCCTAAAGAAAGTTGGCTTTGTTTTCTTACAGAGAATGTGCACAAGCTCTGCCTAGCACTGCTCATAAGCTACTGGCATTTTTTTTTCTTCTTTTGGCCCCCAATGAACCACTCCAGTTGCCTATATATAGCCCTGTCTTGTGTAAAGAATTTAAAAAGCATTAGAATGCAGAAATCAAAGAGACAATAAATTTAAAACCAATCTTATTGTCTGCAGCCTAAAGTGTTATTCAGATCAAAGGGGAGGGGACATCTGGCTTCTGGCTTGCTACAAAAGGCAGATCAGATTACCTACCAATCGCTGGATCCATCCACTCTCTCGTTTTCCGGATCTAGAGAACATGGCTTTTTCAGCGCTCAGTGAAACAGACGGTGAATCAGCCAAACTGCCTGATACTTTCAAAAAGAAACAAGCTCCACAGGACCACATAAAAGTCCACGGAAGAATTTAGCCCTGTACCTCTGGGGTCATCTGTGAGGCCACCAAGAGCCCACAGAGATGGCCATCCTGTCTTCACGTGGCCCAGTCCACAGCTCTTCCCTCTCTAGTCCCTTGGCCTAAAGGTAGAATCTCTGGCTGGCATAGCCCCTTTCACAGGTGAGGATTCACATTGTGTTACATTATTTGGAGCAGTTATTGTGCAAATCACAGCTGGAGATGGAGTCACTGAATAGATGGAAACCCACATACTTCTCCTACTCGAGCTGGGTTGAAAAAACAGATTTGTAACCAAAATATCTTATAAAAACAGCTTTGAAATGTTGGTCAGTGGTGTTCTGTGACTAGAAATGGGTTTGCATCTGTAGAAATTCTATGCATGATCTCCTTTTAAATCACATACATGCGATCTCCCAGGTGGCATAGATGGGGGGATTGTGGCAATTTAAAAGCCTTTCTTGATATCCAAAACTAAAGTCTTTTCTGTTAGCACAGGACTCTGACTTTATCATGAAAAAATATCATGGATCTGTCCCTTTGCTGTCGCTGGGACAGAATGCTCCACTTGATGCCCATGACTAAAAGGAGAGGTTTATTGGGCTCACACTTCCAGTGAGTTCAGTCCACAGTTATCTGTTTCTGTGGCAGGAATGATGTGGGGGAAGGGATGGCCCAAGAATGCTGCCCACCCACCTCATATTAGCTGAAAAGCAGGGACTTGGGGACAGAGCAAAGAAGACACCCTTCCAGGCCACAAGCCAGTGATTCACCTGCTGTATTCAGGAGCCACCTCTAAACATAAGAATTTGGGAGGAAATTCAGATGTAAGAATATAAAGAATGTTAGATGTAAGGCACAATACACAAGAAATATGGTCTAGAGGGGGTTCAAATGGTAGCAACATAGATTCTGCAGTCTGGACATCACCTGAAGGTCCTGGCATGGTTCACTTGTTCTCTACTGAAAGATTCCTGAGTTGGTTCATTTTCCTAGGTCCCACACATACATTTCCACTTCACTGTGCTTCCCTCCTACTGATTTGGGGTCTTTCGCTATGTAAGGGCCTTTTGGAAACTTATAAAGTAAGCCAACATTTTCTGTCTTCACTTATTCCCTTCACTTATTCCCTTATTCTGTCTTTCCTCTCTTCACTTATTCTCTCCTACCTCAGTATTCCCTGGTGAAAAATTCTTTGGCAATCAAAAGTTCTTAAAATGGCACCAAGAAATTTGTCATGATCCTAGCCTAATAATCTCCAAGAATAAGATTTTTTTTCCATAGTCTGAATTAATTTTTTTGATAAGCATGCCATTGATGAAAGATTATCATCCATGAATATAAAGAATGTTGGATGAAAAGTCAGAGTGGGGGGATTTTCATATGACCAAATGGCAGCTTACAGAGAGGAAGATAATTGAGGGTCTTCAGTTCCTAGAGAGAGCAGCAGTTGAGTTTTCCAAAAATATATCTTCAATATCTCTTTAATTTTCTTTTGACAACAAAGCCCTGATCCTCTCAAATCATGAGTGAGCACTGGAAGTGAGAATTTGGTATGAATATGCCAAGTATTTAGAGTCTAGGAAGGAGATCAACTTAAAATATAAAGAGAGAGACTAGTGAGGAAGAAACAGCTCTTCTAGCCTTGCTTGCAACAACTGAAATAGCAAATTTTCAGTGCAGAGATGAGAGCATGACACTCAGAAAGCTTATCTGACAGACCACTTCCATTGTGTTTTTCTTGACACCCTTAGCTTCTCCCTGGGCTCAGTGCCACCTCCCCAAAACTCTCCTGGATGTCCTCAGGCTCTCAAAAATCCAGGGAAGTGAGATTGCACATGTCTTAAGTACTAGTTGCTAAAAGAAAAAAGCAATACTATTTTTTTAAAAATTGGGTATTCATAACATAAACTAACTTAGGTTTCTGAAAAGCTTCAAGGTACCCATTACCAAACATGCGTTATGCTATGTTTATATATTTATGAAACATACAATACTAAGCATTTTGTTTTTCCACATTAGGGAGTCTTGATTTTACTTTATAAACATATAATTCGTTTGAATTTCTAAAATTAGAACTTTTATACCCCTACGATCTCCCAGCCCTGCAGAAGTAATAATAAAGCCAATTTTTGGCTGAAGACAAAAAGTGAAGAGCAGAAATGAATGTCTAATAATTGAAAGCACCATGGACCCCATTATGGTTTATGACTTTGTTCTAAGGGTCAGATGAGCACACTGTAAAAAATGTGGCACTAAATTTATTATCATGGTTATCGTCTTTCAGACAAGACATAAAGTGGAGAGGACCCACTTTTCCAGTCACCTGCCATCACTGTAGATCCCATGGCACCTTCTCCAAGAAGAGTTGAGTTATCCTGGCTCTGATCCAGGTCCTACTATCTGATGACTTATATTTCCTTTGTAGTATGTCTGGGAGACATTATGGTTTCTTCCTCTTTCAAACTCGGTCTCCACCATAGGCACAGCCAAAATGGACTCTTACAAGGTGTGGGGGGCAGGATCCCCGAATCCCAATATGTGAATGAGGTGGAAGAAGGAGCAGTACAGCCTGAGGTTAGAAGCAGAGCTGTTTCCCTAAAGCCTTCTTAGTTTGCCCCTAAGTAAGTTCCTGAGACGTCTCACTGTAACTGTGAATGTGCCTTTCCAGTGGCATAAAGATTCTAGTTTTTCTGTGCTCCATACAGTGAAACTCAAAAAATAAAGTACAATAGGAAAAAAGAAAAGAAATTTATTGTAATTTAGCATAGACAACATATCTAAAAGTGTACATTCATTTAATATAGTTGTCTTGTGTGGGTTTTTTTTGCCTATTTAGTTGTAAATCTGCAAGTATGACAATTAACTTTATAAGTGAATGATTATGATGCTGGCAAAAAAAAAATAAAAACTTTCAAAAACAAAGCAACTCTAGAATAAGTCATAAATGGTGCTATGCCTTCTTCCTTGCTGTCTTTTGGATTAGTCACTGTGGGGGAAGCTGGTGGTTGCTGTGTTCAGAAGAGAGCCTGGCAGAGCGAGGAGCTGAGGCTTCAGTCAGCGCCATGTTAGTGAGCCATATAGGGAGGGATTACACCCCTCAGTCAAACCTGTGGATGACTTCTTGCAGATATCCTGAATAGTCTCCTGAGAGATTTTGAACCTGGACTACCATATCAGTCATTCCCAGATTCCTATTAGACAATGTAAGATAATAAATGTTTGTTGTTGTAATCTACCACATTTTGGCATGACTTGTTATAGAACAATACATAACAAATACAAGATGATTCAGAGGTTGGCCTGCTTCAAGCGTAGATCAACTGATGAAATTTCAAAATAATATTTTATTAAGATACTGTTATGATTGCATATAGGTGTCCTCCCAAAGCTTCATGCCGTCATGGGGCAGTTTCTGGTGTTTGTGATTGATTACTGTGGGTGTGGATGCTGCACTTGCCCTGGGAAGGGTAATTTGCATTACAATGCGAGTAGAGGAAAGAGGCTGGCTAGCTGCCTCAGCTGCTGCCACTCCTTTTGCTCTCTGCTCTTTTCCACTGCCATGAAAGGTTGCTCTCTGCCTTGTGCCGCTCTGCCTTGGAGCCAGCTAAGCATGGACTGAAACATCCAGTAACTGTGAGCTTAATAAAGCTTTCCTTCTTCCATTTTGAGTGCCGAGTATTTATCCCAGCAACAAGAGAAGAGTAACTGAGATAGATTCTCTATTTCATGGCGCTGCTTTGCTATGCATCCTTCAGACAGTTTCAGCCTTAGACCTGGGAACAATGGCTATTAGCAACTTTTGGCCAATGAACTTGTGATCCTAAAAGAAGAAAAAAGTCCTCTGGCTCCAAGTCTCTGTGTCTAAACCTTCAAGAAGATTCTTATAGACTCATAGTTTCAAGCCCATTTCTAAAACTAATCATGTTAAGCAAATGGAATAATTTTCCAATGAAGGTCTACATTACCTCTAGAAACAGGGTAGGAACAAAAGGCATGGTGATTAAATAGGCTCAATGGTACCACATGGAATAGAGGAAAGAAAGATAGCTTTAAAAGAAATTTTAAAAAGAAGTAACATAAGGCAACAGAACCATAGATCTCCTCCTACTTAACCATTTTGCTATCATTATATAATTGAGCATTTCTTTGTCTTTTAAATAATTATTTTCATTGTTGTAGTTCTTTATAATGGAAACCATGTCAAAACAGTCTGAGAAAAAAAAAAAAAAAAAACAGTCTGAGCAGGTCTTAAATTAACCAATTGGCTGCCATGTTTACTTGGGAGTCTGTCCAAGGCCCAAGTTCCTTGTTTGGAGATGGACTGTGGACTCATGGTAAATGAACTACCAAGGCCCAGAATGACAGGTGGAGCCATAAGACCCTAAAGGATAACACAAGGTCACAGCCAAGGACGCCGGGTTTCAGCCTCAACTAGACAAATGTTATAGCCTCAGGCACCTCACTATGGGTGGATTAACTTCATATCTTACTTGAGAAGCCTTTGGGCAGGTCCCACCATTCTTCAGTATTCCCCTGCCTTCTTCTGATAACTAAATAAGTATGGTTCTCCCAAAGAAGGTCTTAGCCTTAGATTAAAGAGAATCTTGAATTCTGTGAGAGTGTTTTGATCCTCCTGGAGCCATGAACACATTCTATTTGCCTCTTTTATTTAACCTTTGCAAAACATTGCTTTGGCTTTGTATAATAAAATCAAGTTTTAGCTACTGATGTGTTTAGAAAGACTTTCTCGTCTGTTCTGCTCTTCATATGGATCATTAAATACTGTAGCATGAGTACACTGGAATTGAGATATCTTTTAAATTTCCTTTTGGATTCCTTCTTTTGAGATAGGAGACAGGGCATGGCATAGACTGATTGAGAAGAGAAGTGTGGAGGCATCCCAGGATCTACAGAGCACCATCTTCAGGACTCCATATGCCAAAGTTCTTGAAGATTTCCCAAGAGATGTGGACAGCATGAAGGACACTGATGGCATGAAAGGTTCGTAGTGTGGCTTTCCTCATGGTAGTCTGCCCATGTCCTCCAGAATGTATGTGTTCTCTTCTTTTACTCAGCTCCACTTTGTTCTGCAGAGCCAGTTTCTTCCTCACTCTTCATGTTTGTTTTTCCAAATAGACTTTCTCACTGTTTTTTGTTGCATGAAAATCTTTGAGATGAGAAGAACTTGGAAGCCAACTCCAGGAAATAGATGCAGTCCAAAATGCCCTGACATTTATTTGGCAAGCTAAATAATTCTGGATGAGGCTACCTGGTAATGCTTGGCACAATGGTTGTAAAAATATGTTATTTACTCTCCATGTACTTGCCAATGTTTTAATTTTTCTTCTGCTATTTTTTTGTAGCTGTACTCCACTGTCATCAATAAAAATACTTTTTTATTTCAACCTCATTAAACATATTAAGATTTATCTTGTCTTGTAAATTAAATGTGTAATCTATCCTGAGAAAGTTTTGCATGTGTTTGAAAAAAAACAGTGCCTTTTATTAAGTGGAATGTTCCACCTATGCCTTTTGGGTCCGTGTGTGCTGCATGCTTCACCCTTTAGTACTATATATGTTTGTTTTATGTACCTAGGTGCTTGTGTACTTAGGTGTCACTGTCTGAAGCACTTCTGGCAGTCTGCTTTTTGTGAGTGCCTTGTGTTCATGTATTGTTCTCTTGACTCCAGTGGGTATTTTTAGGACAATTCTTTAGTTGTCTGTCAAGTAAATAATATAAGTCCATTGCATCAGGATTAGTTTCTGGAGATTTATGTTATTCTTTTGCAGGTTTATAATTTCTTGATGTGTTTTCAATTTTCCTTAGTATCTGTACATTAGAAAGCAAGCACCTGTCTCCATCTTCTTCTTGTCGCTCTCAGAAGGGTTATGTAGAAGGGTTATGTTGGTCATGTATAGGAGAAGTACCCAGTTAAGAGGCCTGGAAGCCATGAAAAGTTATTCTTTCCCAAAGGAGAAGCTGACCACTGTCATTTTTGTCTATTTACTTTATGCTAAGCCAGAGAATAGGTTTGGCTTTGCAAGGGAGTAGAATCAGGGTCAAGGCTGACAAGGCATTAGATTTAATACTGAACAGACAATATATAGGAATATTTTATAATATTTGCCCAAAAAGTGAAATGCAGAAGAGAGGAGCATAAGAAATATGTGCATACAAAACAGACCCAAGAATCCAAGTGAGGGAGGCCAAGGAGACATTATGCATGAGTCAAACTGAAGACCTACAGACCAGGCCAGTGACCTCCCTAAGTCCAGCTAGAGGCTTAGAGCCAAGACAATGTCTCCTGCAAGTCTGTGTCAAGGCACCATCAGTATAAAAGATCTGTGTCAGCAGGCTGGGGGATTGCACTGGAGCCAGCAAGTGATTCTCAAAGTAAGGACCTAAGCTCCCTCGAAGAGAACCACAAGCATCCTCAGTACAGCAAGGACCGGGCTCCTCCAACAATAAAAACAGCTAAGTTCCTATCAGAAAAACCAGCATGTCATGCTTCTCCAGGAGAATCAACAACACACATCTTCCTCTTCAGTCTTGCTTGTATGCTGTGTAGGGGCCCTTCACACACAGAAGCACACTGATTCAGTTTATCTGGGTGTTACAAGTTGCCCATTGGGTCATCCACTACAAGTTCTATGACATGTACCAGTCTAAGTCATCATCACTGGACCTGTCACAGCTCTAAGACAAGAGAAAGGTCACTGTTTGGGAGCCTATGAAAAAGTTGGGGTGTTTTAGACATGAGTTAACTCTTTCCCTTTCCAATGAGGAGCTCAGAGGTAGAGTTTTTCATCTGCATTGTCTGCACTGGGCAGAGAGAAACATACACAGCACCAGCCAGCCCCAACTGCCATCATCGTCACACAGGTGACTGGATTTGCCAGAGGTGTCAGGGTCTGAGATCCATGAAACAAAAGGATTACTCTAGGAATCCTCCTCAGAAAAGCTGTGGCACTAGACATGAGAATTAATCTCTTTTCTTCCCTGGGAGAAGCTAGAACCTAGAGAGTCTCTTTCTGATTACATGGCCCTGTGCTGGAGTAGACTAGGGTGTGATAGTGCCCCAAATCACCCTAACTATGACTTTTGCATTTACTTATGATGCAAGACATTCTCAGTGAGTTTTTAAATTTGTCACAGGGGAACTTGCTCATGATTTTTATGAATTGGTGTTTTTATGGGAGGAAGGAAATTTAAGGGTTTCCTAATCTACAAACTGGCTGGTATTACGTGCCCTACTATGCATTATTTGACCTCTGCTCAATGAACTAGTATGTGTAATAACAGCAAGTGGGTACTGGTAACCTTCTCTATGATAGGCAGAGCTTTGGGCTTCCTTAATCTAAACCTTTATTTTTTACTTTTTTTTCTCAGATACATCAAACTGTTGAGTTTGGGGTAGAGATACATGCTGTGTTGAAGAGATTATAAGAACATGGAAAAGGTTAATTAATTTATAATGTAAAAGCGTGATTACTACTATCATGCAGGAAAGTGTTTAAATGGAGATGAGGCATAAAGAGAGCTTTGAGAAGGGCTGTAATTTCTGTTTCTTAACCTACTGATAGTTGTATCAGTAGGCATTTTGTTGAGGGTGTTCACATCTATATTCATAAGAAATGTTAGTAGTAGTTCTATTTTGTGATGCATTTATCTGGATTTTGTATCAGGGTAATGCTGATCTTACAGCATGAAGTCAAGTGTTAGCACTTCCTTTATTGGGGGGGAAGAGTTAGTGATGAATCTGTATAAACTTCTTTAAATATTTGATAGAACCAGTGAAAATATCCTTCTTTGGGCTGTATCTTATAGAGCTTTTTTAAAATTTTCTTTCTTTTTTCTCTTTAACTTATGGTACTGCTGTTGAGATGTTTATGCTTTTAAGTAGCTTTTGGTAAGTTCAGAATTTAAAGATGTTGTGCATGCCTGCATAAATAATATGGGTCCCAATCCAAATTGGCTCAGACCGTCAAACTGATGCTGCTATACAACCCAAAAAGGTTATTATTCACATAATGAGGCTTGCTGTTGAGGGCAGAGAATAACTGTCGGCCTCCTCTGAAAATAGCTTGACAGAGCAAGGAAAGAGAACTTAGGAAGCTTAGATGAAGATCCCCATGTGAGCAAGGGCTTGCATGGTTTGATTATCTCATCAGTGCCAGGTGAACAAATCTGGGCTTCCTTATGAGTTTGCCTGTGCAGGGGGAAGAAGGGGCGGGAAGGATGAGGCTTAAAATATGTCACTAGCAAACATCAAACAATAAAACCAAAATCCCTGTTACACTAAGAATTTGTCTATTTCATCTACTGTGTTGCTATATAGTCCTTAATAATATTCCTTTTAATTTTATCTCTATAGTTCGGTAGTGTTGTCTGCTCACTTCTGATTACAGTAGAGCTCTCTTGCCCATGCACGCTCATGTGCACACACACACATACACACAAACCTACATTCTTCCCTTCCCTCTCCTTTCAGTGTACCAGTTTTCTTCTACTTGGTCAAATCCACCATTGAGCTCCTGTACATGAATTTTTTTATTTTAGATTTTACATTTCAAAGTTCATTGACTACAATTTCTGTTGGTCCTTTTATATAATTCCTATCATTTTGTTGGTATTCACAAGTAGGCATATTCTCCTACTTTCCTATAGTTACTTAGAAATGGCTTCTTTGTCAGACATATTGTATTGGCCAGCACCTGGAGTGCCAGACACTTGGGAGATCAAGGCTGGAAGATTATTTAGGCCTAGGAGCCCAAGCTCCAGAACCATTCAGGCAAAGCCTCTTTGCCACTTCCCTTTTTATTATGGCCTCCTTGAATTGGAAGGGGAAAAGTGCAAAGGGACAAAAGCCATGGAAAAACCATTCCCAGTAAAGAACATCTGAATAAGGACTGAAAGGCAAGTGTGGCTTGACGCAGGAGGTACTCGGCCTCAAGTGCCAAGCCAAATGGAACAGGCATGTAGGAAGATGGCACGTAGAAAAATTTTGAGTGAAGACCTAGCTCTGAAAATTCTTTCTGCAAACCTATGGAGAGCTTGGTAAAAATAAATTCAGCCTTCCTTTTTGAATGTCTATACCAATTTAGGGAGGAATTATTCAAGGAAAGGACTGAATAGTTGCAAGAACAGTGAGCACTGGGACACTGGGACTCGTCCTTCTCTCTGCTTTACTGCTCAAAGCGCAGAGGAACCAACATCCCACAAGCAGTGGGAGCCAGCAGCCTGGTGTGGTACAGACAGGATTGGAGTTCTGACAAAGTCACATCTCAAAGAATTGCCGTATTTAACCTGTTTGACAGCCTAGAGAGCTCAACTGAAAGAATGTTTATTTGATCCAATTAAAAGTTCCTCCGTGTGAAAAAAACTTCTTGAAATAATTAGAGGTAGCTGTCTGTGTGGGTGTCTCACTTAATGGCTATCAGCTGGGGACAGCAATAGGCTAAACAGACAGCTCAATGGAATACCTGGGAGGAGACTTCCTGCTCTGGTCATTTGATGTGAATACTCAGTAGATATTCACATTGTAAATATCTGTAATGTATTGTTACAGGTCTATTGTCCATCGTTTTGGGTATGTATTTCCCATACATAATGATTACTTTCATTGTGGAAGTTGGTATTTGTACATAAAACATCTTAATCTTTTTTATTCCCCCTTCCTCTCCCCTCCCTATCCTTTCCACCCATCTCTGAATTCCCATTTCACTTGCAAAAGATACATCTCCATGTTTCCTATTATCTGCATTTTGCTTTGGTCTTTAAATGATTTATATCTTGCTTTTATCATACAACAGAAACTATATAACATTTAAACTTGTCTGATTTATTTTACTTAACATAATGGACTCAACATGCATTCATTTCATTACAAATGACTCAAATTTATCCTATTATTCTATTGTGGATAATGTTTTCTGTCCTTAAAAGAACAGAGGCTGGGGATTTGGCTCAGCAGTAGAACGCTGGGTTCAGTCCTCGACACCAAAACCAAAAAATAAACCTCCCTTTAAAAACCTCTCCTTAAAAGAACAAACCAATACAGGTTGAGAAATCTTACAGTTTTCCATAGTACATCGGGGCCCTGGTGCTGCTTAAGACCATTTCAATTCATTGCTCACTAACTGTGATAGTAATGGTACCTATTTCACTGAATTATCCTGAGACTTACATGAAAAAAAGTCAAAGTAAACCCTTATCACAGTGTGCTACATGAGCACTTCACACACAATCACTGGGTTTTTCTTGTCAGAGTACCCATACTTCATAACATTGTATGGCCAAGTGGGAACATATCAAAACTCTATAGCTTCAATTGTATAGTAGGAAAAATAGTTCTGAAATGATGGGTAGAATATTTAAAAGGTTTCTGCAGATGCCAATGTCAGCATCGCAGAACCAGTACTCCCTGCTTGCTCCCTCTAGCTCTTCCTTCCAGCTGTACCCTGGGCTGCAGCTGGCTCTTCCAGTGCAGACCCATCCCTTTGCCTCTAATTGCCACAGCCAGAGCTATCCTGTTAAAATCTAACAGGATATCACTTCCACTTCCCTTCCCACAAGATAAAGCAGACACATGCGTCAAGAAGAGGCTTAATTTATTGGTAGCTCTTTGGCAAAAGGTTATACAAACGTTATTGGGGTGAAATTAAATTGTAGTTACAGATTCATAAAACTTTACGCCAAATTAGCTTTTATGAACTATTAAATCCCCATTCACCCTTGTACACAATAAGGTATTTAGATCATAGTGTAAATAATCTTTTGTTCTTTTTAAATGATTAAAGCAAACATAACATATAATGCAGATGATATTAAATATCTTGAGGAATGACAAATCAATAGAACTA
>NDGN011532795.1:0-25380 GCA_002564285.1 Tympanoctomys barrerae
CTTTGAAATCCACCCTGTAGACTCAGGTGGAATCATGACTCATCAAGTGGGAGAGAAGTCCATGTGTAGGGTGTGCTGATGAAAATATTCTGCTGCTGAACACAAAAGGATAACTGAGAAAACTACTACTGTATACCTCTTATTCTCCTGTGTTTAACTGTTTGCCCTATTTGGCGGGTTCTTTCGAGTTTTTTTCTCTAGCCTAATACTGGATCATACTGATGCAGTCTTTCAACCCTAGAATGCCCCCCGCCCATCACAGGACGTCATATCCAATGAGGGAAAGTTAAAACTTTCTGATCAATATCAGTAAGAGCTACCGCGTGGTCTCAGGCTTTTAATATCAGGGCACAATATCAGACCAGTGTCTGGCCAAATCCTACAAGCGCCGGGACAAAGTGCGTGTTGGGCAGCAGCGGGCAGGGCGCCCGGTGAGCACCCAGATCTTGCTGGAGGGGCGCCCACCTTGCTGGGTGGCGTCCTCTGTGCCGGGCTGGCTGCAGGGTCGCCCAGGTGCCCCAACCCAGGTGCCCCAAGCCCGCCTTCCCTGTCTGCACTCAAGCCTGCGGGCTGTGCTCCGCCCTCGACAGCCACTCCTGCTCCTAGTGCCCTGTGCAGCATTAGCGGGCCTTGGAAGCCTTCCTCGCCTCACTGTCATTGGTCGATCACTCCTGGGGTGACATTACACTGCGCCCTAGGTTGGCCCCTTCCCTGTTCGCTTCCTTCTGTCTTCTTGGGGGCAAGCCCGCCTTCCTCTTTGCCTGTCGCCTGTGCATGCATGCGGCCCTCGCACAGGGCAGCACAGACCTGCCCCACGCACGTCTTAAGTCGTGCCAGAGAGACTGATAACCAGGCGGAACAGCTGTGGCGCACACAGGAGCGCACCCCCTATGAACGCGCACTCTCGCCCCCTCGCTGTGCCATGCTCACGTGAGGACATGTGCCTGAGTGGCAGGAGACCGAGTCCTGACGCTGCCCGACCGTGGGTAACCAAGAGCGTCTAGCCTGCCGGGGCAGCTCCTTGTGCGCCACAGGCCCACATGCCACTCCTGGGTGCACGGGTGGATGCAGCGGGCAGGTCCCGCCTCCTCTACCTCCTCCACCCTCGGGTATCTCTAACCTGCTGCTGCGGTCTAGCTCCTCTGCGCTGAGAACTATGAGTAATCACGTTAAAGAAGGCAACTTCATGAGGCCAGGCACTTGGCTGCCTTCCGCAGCACCCGTGCTCCGTGTCTTCCCAGAGGTACACGACCTCTTTCCTGCCACTTCTGTTCAGAGCCTCCTTTAGTGGCTTCCCTTGCTCCTCTGCACAGCTCCCTTGCTGCCTAGTCCCTGCTGCAGCCCCAGCGACACCCTCCTGGTAGTCTGGACGAGGTTCTTTCCCTTGGGCGCCAGCGCACGGCTGCCACGCTGCCTCCCGGCAAGGATGCGAGCGCTGTCTCCTCAGGGCTGGCCCCTCTAAGGCTGGCTGGGCGGCCTCAGCACGAGCACCAGGCATGAGGACTGCGGGGCTTGTCTTGCTCACTGGCCCTCAGGGCTGCGCTCAGAGACCCCTTTGAATCTTCTTTCGCTGTGCTCCACGCTGGGCCATGCTTCTGTGAAAGCTGTCTACCCCAGGGGCTCCTTCAGCCAGCTCTCTGCTGCACAGCTGCGGGCTGTCCCCGTGTCTAAGTTCACAGATCTGTCCTGGGCTCCCTCTCCTTGGCAGCTGGACTCTCCGCAGAGCTGTGTATTCCAGTGATTTTTCTAAGTCAGTTCTTTCCCTTCAGCTTTGGGTGGCTTCCCGTGGTGGACACTTCCCGTGTTCCAGCTGTCAGCTGAGGTGCTTGGTGGTGCTGCTCTGGAGCACTTGTCAGAACCCTCACACTTGGGTCGCCGTGGCTGCCCTGGTCTGATGCACAATCGCCGTGGCTGGTGGCGTGCCGAGTGCCTGACGGCAGCATCCTCAGTCCTGAGCGCCACTGCCCCAGCCTGATCTGACTCAGCTGGCAGGCGGGGTGGGGAGCCCAGGTCCCTGCGGACCTCCGCAGGTGACACTTGGGCTGGGGGAGGACACCTGCCCACTGTGCCTGGGCTTGGGGCTGGCAGTCACTGCTGGTGCCTGAAGGCCCTGCCTGCCCGGCCTCCTGATGGCACTCAGCAGGGCGGGAAAAGGGCCCTGGCACCCTGGCTGGGGAGCTGGGGCCAAGGCCCCGGGGCCGTGGGCGGGGCGCAGGCACCTTGTCACAGCCTGGAAAGGGTCTCGTGGCCTTCCCAGCTGTGCTGACAGCATGGGGCAGTGCTGCTGCCATGTGGTGCTCGGCTATGACAGAGTGGCTGTCACATAAAAGATTTTTGCCGCGCCAGGCTGCCTCCCTCCTGGCATGCTGGCTGCAGAGAACGCTGGTTTTGCTTTATGAGCCACGCCCGTTTGTGAACCAGGCCTGTTGGCTTCTCCAGCTCCGAGTCCACGTCCAGAACAGAGCAGAAGGAAGTGCGGGGAGCTCACCCGCCAGGCTAACAACATGCCAGGCGCGACAGCTTCACCAGCAGACGCGCGCCTCCTGGCAGGAGGCGGAGGTCAGACCGCGGTGTCGGCAGCGCTGGGATCCGTGGGTGTCTCCCCTGCCCACAGAGGGAGCCCTGCCTGCCACGCCCTCCATGCACCAGGTTGTCATGCCCACTGGACGAAGGCCCAGCCGCAGGACTCTTCACTGCAGCCAGCGTTAGAGAGCTCAGCCCCACTGTGCTCACGGCGCAGAGCGAGGACGTCGGCACGCGATCCAGGCAAGGCCATGATCCAGGCAAGGCCAGCCAGCCGTGACGCCTGTCTACGTCAGGCCCCGAGGTCTCTGCAGATCGCTCTTGCCTCCTGTTTACCGTTAGATGCTTGCACTTAACGTACAACACCCAAAGCTTCTTACTGTATTTCCTTAGAATGCCAGGCAGTGGGTCCACCCCATTTTCTTGAAATTTAGAAATCATTTTCTTGCATTTTTATTTACCTTTAGTTTCTTTAAAAACTACCTCAACAGTAAGAAAAGACCAAGTACTTCTACTCCATCACCCTGGATCTCTATGCTGTATTACCTGGACTTCCAACCAGATGTAAGTAACATACAGAAATTGAACAAGAACACAGAGGCTTGTCTTAGCCTGTGCTGTTACTCTAACCAAACACCAGATGCGGAACTTTACAAAGAAAAGGTTTATTAAGCTCACAGGTCTTGTAACCAAGCACCAGAGGCAGCCAATTTTAGAGGCTGAGTTCAAGGGCCCGTGGCTCCTTCTGTTCAACCTCCGGTGAGGGCTGTCAGCGTCACAATGGAGGAAGTGATCCCCAGCTTGCAAGAGGAAGCTAGAGAGCAATTCAGGAGCCCATGAGCTCGGCTGGGGCATCTGCCCCGGGCCTTGCGGGGCTATGACCAGGCTCTGCCTCCCAAGGGGCTGCATCACCCCTGGGCCACGCCTCCAGCGCGCAGCCCCTGGGGACCCCCGCCCCCTCGCAGGTACAGCTCACCTGGCCTGGCTCCAAGGCCTCCTGGGAGACAGAAAGTAAAAGCAGCTGTGGGCAAGGTGAAATGAAGACCCACACCATACACGTTCATGACACAACAGCAGGGCAGGGCAGGGGCACTCCCCAGAGGTTGAAGTCTTGAAGCAGCCCACAGAGCGAGGGTGCTCCCCCGCTGCCCCTTGCAGGTGACCCTCTCGCGAGTGTGGCCCTACATGGTGCTGTCCTGGGGTCACTGCTGTGCCTGCTCCCACAGGTCCCCAGGGCTCGCCCTCCAGAGGCTAAGGTCACCACCTCCCAGGCCCGCCCTCGCCTGATCAGCACAGAGCCGTTGCTCCCGCTGCTGTGTGCTGGCAGAGCTGGACCCTCCCGTGCGCCACCGAGTGGAGTCTGGCTGCTTGGACATGGCTGGGGCAGCTGGGCAGTGCTTGGTGGGGTTAGGATGCCCAGATGGCCCTGCAGCGACCTGTGGAGGCGCCCGGGCCCCAGGAAACTTCTGTCCCTCCTGCCTCTGGGTGCATTGGGGAAGAGCGCCCTGCAGGCCTCGAAGCCATGCGCATGCCCTGCTGGCTCCCAGAGCGGCTGGGGCGAGCCCCTGCCTTGGCCACGTCCGCCTGCGCAGAAGGCAGCTGCTTGAGCCCGCCACGTGCTTCTGGCCCTTTCTGGCGGGGGGGCTTTCTGCACCTCGCTGCAGCCCTCTTGCTGGGAACCAGCTAGAAGCAGCCCTGAACTGGAGCAGCTGACCTCAGGATGGGTTTCCCACCAGGAAAGTCTACACACAACTCTCCACCAACCCTGACAGGAACTCTGGAACACCTCAGCCCGGGGGCGGGGACACAGCTTCAGGGACACCAAGTTCACACACTGCAGGAGCCTAGATGCCTGCAGCGCTGTCTTTTAAACTCAATCTTCCAACAAAGCCTCAGGGGAAGCAGAAAGGCCACGACTGGCAAATCTCAATATTTTATTAAAATAGCGCATTTATCCATGGTTAACCAAGAATATTTAACTCTGTCCCTCCCGCCCCAAATACGCAGCACAACACAGTAGTGATTTCAGATCTTGACCGTGAGGACCAAGAGAAACGTTTCAAAGTCAAGTTTGCAACTAAAAAGTAGACCTTGGAAAACTTCTGAATAAAAACCAGAAAGCTCTCGATGGAAGGCTCTATCTGAAAACGGAAGCCGCTGTGCTGTGCGTCCGACATACCGCTGGTTCTTCTCCTGACGCACAGAATAACATCGCACTGGTAGGTACCTACTTTTATAAATAAATTTGACATTTTCCATCCCATTTAATGTTCCTTTTCACTTCACAAAGAAACTCACAAAGAAACGAAGCTGTCAGCGGTAGTCCTGACGCAGGCTCTCACTGCAAGGTCACCCTGAGGAGCCGCAGAGGCTCCGAGGCTGCTCCAGGAGCCTCGGGAAGCGCAAGGCAGGGCGCGCTGCTCCGGGGAGCTTGGAGGCACAGGCGTGTCTGGAATCAGGCTTTGGAACCAAGGTCCAGGCTGTTCTTCACGGCACCTGTCTCAAGTCTTTCAACAAGAAACAAGTCATATCTAGGTGGTGAGCGCGGGCGTCAGGCCCGCCGCGTGCGGCCCTTTTTGATCCTGGCGGGCTTGGGCTTGGGGATGTACTGGTTGTTGGCCTGGTACTCAAGTTCTTTGCGGAAGTAGTGGATGGCTTTGTTCAGACCTTCTTCCAGTGGGACCTGGGGACAGAGAGCAGATGGTGTCACCCGGGAAGACAGTGCAGCTGCGGAGGGCAGAACCACTGGTGGGAGCTGCTGGCTCGGGATCCTCTGCCACCTCTGAGAGCCATGAGACCTCACCGCCAAGGAGGCCACTGCTGCCCACCGAGCTGCTTCCAGAAGGCGCTGTGCCCAGCCTGACGGCGCTCTGGTCCTGAGACACCCCTGGCCTCTGACGCAGTCATGGAGATGGCTGTCACCATCCTTGGGGCCCATTCCTCAGAGGAAATGCTTTTCCAGGCAAAGGGAAGAAGCATCCAGGAGCCTCAGGCAGCTGACCCATGCCTGGCCCTCTGCCATCTGCTGGACAGCTCCTGCACTCACACCCTGAGGGGCGTTGACAGCCCCCATAAGACAAGCTCATGGCATGCACAGCTGCCTTCAGCAGAGAGGAAATGGGAGTAAAAGAGGCTGCAGAGTGGCAATACAAAGAGAAATGAAATCCCAGTGCTGTAGGGGCTGAGGGAGGAAGGCTGCAAGTTCCAGTGCAGCCTCGGCAAACGAGGGGCTTAAGAAGGCCCTGACTTAATATAAAAAATAGAAGAGGGCTGGGAACGTGGCTCAGTGTATAGGTCCTAGGCTCAATCCACACGCCCCCCAAAATCAAACCAAAAGAAAGCCATCAGTGCTTAGCGAACACTGGCTGGGCCCTGTGCACGGTCCCAGGAGCTGCTGCTGCAGGGTCTAGATGGGGGCCATGGCGGCACAGGCATGGACGGACACACAGCTCAGCCGGCGACCTGCGCAGCTGGGCCTGGGCTGTGCTGCAGGCCGCTCACCCTCTGCGAGCTCAGGTGGGACGGTCCCAGGGAACCGAGTGGGCAGAGTGGATCTCAGCACGCCCAGGCTCTGCCCAGCCATGGGCCTGATCACGGGAGGACATCCGCCGGGCACAGGCAGGGGTGTTCATGCACGGCACCCGAGGAGGGGCTGCCACTGAACATGTGAGGAGCTCGACAACTCGGGGCAAGAACATACTCCCATTCACAACGGCCAGGGCAGCGAGTATGGCCCTCACGCCTCAACAGGCTGCTGCACGCGCTCACATCAAGCACACCGCGCACACGCAGTTAGTGGCTACATTTCCTCAGGAGTGTAGGGCGGCAAGGACAGAGAAGAGGGCAGCAGAGCCCCGTGCTGAGACCCAGCGAGTGCGCAGCCCCCGAGGCATGTGCCCTGGTTCCCACAGAGCAGGCAGACATCAGCTGTGCTTCATGGATTTTGTTTCAAATTCAGACTGCAGTGACCAAGGGGCAGCCGCGAATCCTCCCCTCAGCCCCGCGCTGGCCCTGACCCTACACCTGCTGCAGCCGGGGCTTCATGGGGCCGGGCACCTTCCACCTTCACCTCCACCTGTGCTCTGGGCTTGGGCACCCAGGGAGAGGAGGACGATCACTCCACACTCCAGCTCAGGTCACTGTGACTGGCACCTGTGGCCCTAGGGGAGTGCTGGCAGTGTCCCTGCCTGACTCACCCCCAGGGCAGTAGCAGTGCCCACTGTGCACACCCAGGGCTCCGCATCCCCCAGCACCTCTGCTTCTGCTAAGCATGAGACTACACAAGCTGGGACACAAGGGGCACACAATGTGGGCAGTGTGCTCCGTGGCTTCGTGGTGTGGGCAGTGTGGGCTCCGTGCCTTAAGGGAAGGGACAGGGCAGGCAGTGCCCTGTGGGGCAGAGACCAGTCCATGCTGGGCATGGGCAGTGGGTAGCGTCACTCCTCCAGCTGAGGCCACCCAGTGACAGGGCCTATGCCCCTGGAAGCCTTCAGACAGCGTCAGGGTGAGGCTTCAGGGGATGGCTGGCACCTTCTGGGCCGCAGCACCTCACTTACCACGGGCTCCCAGCCCAGCATCAGCTTCGCCTTCTTGATGTCCGGCTTCCGTTTCTGCGGGTCATCCTGGGCTTCGGACAGAAACTGGATTTCGCTCCCACTTCCTGCGTGTTTGAGGAATACAACAGCAGGTGAGCGAGGATGTGGACGATATGGACACTCGCTTGGGTCTGCTCCCACCACACAGTGGCTGCACCGTGGCATGTGCCACACCGGCACTTCATTGGCACAGCTCCACAATGCTGGGATGCAGGGCACCGCCACCCTGAGACCACAGCGCAGGACTCGAGCAGTCCTCCCTCACTGGGGAGACATAGGCAGGCCTGACGCACAGCCCAGGGTCACAATGGGACAGGCTGGCACAGGACAAGGCACTGCTGGGGGCCAGGAGCCTGGACCTCTGCTGCCCTGTGGGATGGGCCCATCTGTGACACATCAGACAGAGCCACGGCGAGTCTGTCCCTGGGATGAGCAGTCCTCACAGGATACCTGCTATGCAGGTCCAGCCCAGCTGTGTTCTGAATGTCAACTTCCCGTCAGTCCCAGAGAGGAGGTCCTATGCGAGGGACAGGGCCCCCAGGCACCTGCCCTGCCCCACCCAAGCCACAGCCTGCAAACTCCTGGCTGAATGTCACTGGACAAGGGCCACCCTAGGTCACACAGTGCCTGTACCAGTCCCGCCAAGCTGCAAAGAGAGCCAGACACGCTGCATTGTTCCCTGCTCACTGCAACCCTAGTGTCACCAGGGCCACCTGCCCCAGTCATGGTCAGAGGTCACAGGCCAATACAGGAAACCCAGAAAGACAAAGCCCACCACCCTCTGGGCCTGCTCTGCAAAGAAGAGGAAAGCAGGCAGGTGCTCCCGATACAAGCTGGCTCTGACCAGCACCCCCTGCACCACAGTGCCCCACTTTCTCCAGATGTCGGAGCGACGGCCACGTGTCCCACTTACCGACAAGGGTCTTGATCAACTGGGCAAACTGCAGGATGGTGTGTTCTTCGGGGTTCCCCTGAGGAAGACATGACTCCCAGTTACAGGAGTGAAGACAGCCCCAGCCACCCGCCACCCAGCCACAGAGCCCCTTGACGCTGGCCCGGGTGGCCACTCACCAGGTTGACGGGGCTGCTGACGTTGCTGTTCATAAGTGCTACCAGCCCGTTCACCAGGTCACTGGAAGAGAAGTGGTTGGTGAGGTGCCCCGCTGCCAAGGCTCCCGAGCGCCTGCACCAGCCCTCCCGGGAGGAAGCTCATGGCTTTCTCCACAGCAAAGCCCGCATGGAAAGCCAGTGACAAGACGACATCCTGCAACTCGAGATGGCGCTTATGACACTAAAGCATTCGTGGATGAAACGACACTGATTTGTGTTTGGTGGGAGGGTGTAGACCATACGCGGGGTGGAGGTGGTGATGGCGGGCTGCCGCTGTCACTGTGTGAGCTAAACACCCCATCATAAGCCAGAGGCGGTTTGAAGAGGCCCACACCCGGGAAGATGCTGCCTGTATACGCCCGAGGGAAGCCACGCTGATGAGTTTGCTGGCTGATAGGGAAGCAGGTGACTGCTTTAGAAAGTCCGATCTGCTGAGATGAATGGAGCGCAGTGCGCAACCCGACACTGGCCAACTGCAGACAAGGCTGACATGGCGGGGGCCCAGTGGGATGAGCTCCCTGCTCCCCAGCCTTCACCTGCCCCCCTCCCGCATGGAGCCAAAGGGGTGGTGTGTCAAATGGGTCGAGATCAGCTGGGCCATGGAGCGAAGAGGAGTAAGCAAGTTCTCGCTTACCAAGGTTTGGTTCTTAGTTCAGAAGCTTTTAAGTGTGGCTCTGTTAAGAAAAAGTTACTTCGTAAAAATGACACTCACTGCTGATCACAAGCACCTGCTGCGAGTCTCTCTGGGACTCCAGTAAAGCCCTGTCCTGGCGGCCCAGGACATCCTCTTGGGAACCCCTCCTCCTACCCATGGTTACCAGGGAGGAGTGGCTCGCTATGCGTCGTCGTGGGGAACTAACTGGGCAAAGACCGGGGCTTACATGGGCCTGACGCTTTTGGAAAGCAGGGCAAACAAGGCATTTCTACCTTCTCCTTTCCAGCAGGGGCCAGTGTGTTTGGGCATGCCCGAGCTCCCCCACAGGGCGGGGCAGTGCCCTCACCACTGCTCTCAGAGGCGCTCCGCAGTGACCTCATCGCTCCGCGCACAGCTCCCAGCCCAGGCGACACAAGGCGGCCCTTGGGGCTCAGCTGGGTGTGCAGCGCGCGCTCAGGCGCGCTGCCCTGGAGCAGTTGCCTGCATTGCAGTGGGGAGGCCGTATGCCTCCTACACAAGGAGCTGGCGACATCTAAGGTCAGAGTGTGGACCGCGCCCGTCTAACCTGAGGATCTTCAAGTGTCATTTTGACAAAGTGACTTTTTAAGACAACAGCAAGCGCTTGTTATGTGATGAGGACACACCCCGACGTGGGAATCTGACAGTCATGCCAAGATGTCAATGGGATGGCACCGAGGGCTCCGGGCCCTGCCTGCCGCCGCGGCTTTGGAAGCCAGCATCCAGTCGTCACACACTTTCGCTGTGACATACAGGAGTCTCAGCTCCTACGAAAGCAGCCAGTTAGAAACAGCAGAACTGCCGTCAGTCACGGGTGGACAGCAGGCCACGGAGGAGGCTTTCCTCAGGCTTGTGCCTGTGCTTCTCAGGTGCTATTCGGGCTGGTGCCTGGCGCCTGGGCCTGGGAGACACTGTGGAGGCAACAGCAGCCAGGGCTGAGCCTTCCCGTCAGGGAAGCTGGGGCGGCATGATCTGCCCTGCACTGGGGCAGTCCTGGGCTTGGCACCACTGAGTTCTTAAAACCCTCATTATTCCTGGTCTGCAAAACTTATCTGAGTGACGTCTGGACCTGAAGCCTTTGAGATATACTGCTCACCACAAAGCCTTGCACCTGCTGCGCGGGGGTCTGATCCAGCCAGCAGCTGACCAGGAGACCCCGGCAAGGAGCAGGGGGCCAGTGGAGCCCTGAGGAGCTGTCCTGCAGCCCCACTGCGGGCTGGGCCCCGGGAGCGCTCCCAGCCATGGCCAGCTCGGTTCCCATGGAGAGGCTGCACAGGCCTGGAAGCTGCTGCCCAGGAGGGGTGCGCCTGTGTGCACGGCACGTGGCCTGGGGTGCTTTCTGCCTGTTCCTTCCTAATGGGTGGGAGGGCAAGCCCTGTGGGCGATATTTCTTCACAGCTGTCTTTCAGGACCAGTCTAAGAAACTGTAAACAGGTTCAGGAAAAACCAATGACAGTGGGCATGTAAACATCTTTATCGGGGGTTCCAGGTCCCTCAAGATGCCTACCCGGCCCTGACCCAAGGGCTGAGGTCCCGGGCGGCTGTGGAGGTGGGGCAGGGCACAGTGCCCTGGGCATACTTCTTGGTGGATGGGCACTGGGGGTGTTCGCAAGAGAGCAGAACCGTATGGGCCAAACGACAGAGCCGGCTTCCTGATGCTTCCCGCAGCCAGGGGCTCGCAGACCCTGCGCCGCTGCGGTGGCTGGGAATCCTCTTGTAGCACTGAGACTGCTCAGAAGCCACGCCGTGGGCATCACCACGACGGGTGGGCGGATGGCAGAAGCCAGACGCGGGCGCGGCCCTGGGCGCAGCACACTTGCGTGGGGAGCTGTCCTCGAGGACGTGCTCTCTGGGTGCAGCATCAGCCCGACTTCACAGCGGGACACGGCCGGGGCCTGCTCCCTGCAGACTTGCTCACTCTACATGGGATTCTCCTATGTTGTTTACTTTGTAGGTGGTACTGGGGCAAGGTCCTGCTACATAGCTCAGGCTGGCCGGAACTCGCAGTGCCCTTCTACGTCAGCCTGAGTGCAGGAGCACAGGTGTGTGCCGCCACGCCTGGTACAAGACCGAGCTGAAAAGGAATCGGATCCCACCTTCTGGTCTCCTGGGGGACAAAGGTGTCCCTCAGCTGAAATCCCACATCACCCTAATGCCAGGCAACTCTGCCCCCCAACACCAGGTGGCGGCACAGGACAGCTCAGGAGCCCGAAGTGATGGGCATGAGCTCGCTCTAACTTGGAACAGAGGCCCGCGGGAGCTTCCTGTGGCACCGTTAGTGCCAGCGGAGGGAACCCGCACACACGGGCTGAGCGGCCCACTGGCCTGCTCTATACAGGCCCAGGCCGGCCTTACCTGACATACTGGAATGCCCTCGTCTGCGACCCAGATCCATACACCTGGAAGGAAACCGGCAGTGAGGCTGGGAGAGATAGCCCACAGGCCTGGGGATGGCCTGGGAATCCCAGGGTGCCCTGGGACAGTACCCTGGGGTGAGCATCAACGCTGGGATGTACCCTGCACTGCAAGGTCAAGCCTGGCAGTGAGAAGGCTGCTTCAAGGTGGCCATGCAGGAATCCACCTCCTCCTGGTCCTGCTAGAGTGCTGGGCATTGCCTGGGGTCTGGGCACTGTGACTCGCATCTGGCTGAAGCCTCGCCCATCAGGCATGCTGCAGGATTCTCTATCTGCTGCCCATCAGAATATGGGGCTGGAGGGTCCACAGCCAAGTCCCAGGTGATGCGGGAGTGGAGGGACCAGGGCAGCACCTCTGGGATCCCGGGTGGGGACAGGAGTAGGCTGGCCACAGCCTTCGTAATTCCTTTGCTTGCCCTCAAAAGCAAGGAGCAGCAGGCGAGGCCCGTGGCACCCCATCTCAGTGTATTGGCCCGGGCCACACGCAGCAAGGGTGCAGCACCCACAGGGCAGGCCCTCCCAGCTCCTCTGGGCTATCACCACGCCCGCCTGCCCACCCACCTTTCTCAGCTCTGACAAGGCGGGGGTCCTGTGACTGCTGTGAGCTGAGGCCCAGTACCTTCCTATTCAGGCCGACCCCACGTGACTGCAGGAAGCCCCACGCAATGGCACCCACCGTGAGCGGCTCGCCCTGCAGCGCCTGCAGGATGAAGTTGCTGACCACCCGCCCGTCGTTCATGTGCATGCGGGGCCCGAAGGTGTTGAAGATCCTGGCCACACGCACCTCCACGCCCTCCTGCAACAGAGAAAGGGGCGAGGCTAAACGTGGGGGCAGGAAGGGTACATCCGTGGTGGGCCTGAGTTATTACTCTCAGGCCTTCCAGCTCGCATGGGGGAGGAACAATGCGTCTTTATGACAAAGCAGCGCGCTGGACAAGGTGAGGCTGAGCAGAGATGCACCCTGGAGATCCTGGAGATCTACGTAGGAAGCAAGAGCCACAGGAGTCTGTTTCAACTCCAGGAAGAACTGGTTCCTGAGTTCTGATTCTGTCACAGGCTCACCAGAAGCTCTGGGCAACTGGTGACCTAGCACAGGAGGCCAGAGTGGTCCCGATGGCAGCAGAGGCCACCACGGTGGCTGTGGCCAGAGGCTGCAGGACAGCGACTGGCAGGAGAAACCTGGGCGCCAGCCTCCTCCAGCAAACATCCACCTTTCTGGAGGGCGCACATGCCGTTGAGTTCTTGTGCAGAGCACCCTTCGGGCTCAGTCACGAGGCCACAGCCAGGCTCTCACGGAGAACTCTTCCTCTACTCACAGAGAGCCATACCGTAAACCAAGCACTGCTCAGCCACGGGGGCAAATGGCAGAGGCCACAGAGCCCAGCACTGTGTGCTGGTGGACTCCAGTCTCAGAGCCGGCCTTCAGGCAAACCTAGTTAGCCCAGGGACACTGGCAGGCGGAGTCACACGGACAGCACAGAGCCTGCACAGTGCCTGGCCTGCCCAGGCAGCCGGGGCCCTGCCACTCACCTGCTTCATGTAGGCATAGCACATGGTCTCCGCCACCCGCTTGCCCTCATCGTAGCAGGCTCGGGGCCCAACAGGGTTCACGTGGCCCCAGTACTCCTCACTCTGCGGGTGGACCTCGGGATCTGTGGGTGGGGAAGGGGCCTGAGTTATCACTCTCAGGCCTTCCAGGCTCGTGTGGGGGAGGAAGAATGCATCTTTATGACAAAGCAGCTCGCTGGACAGAAGTCAGGCTGAGCAGAGATGCATCCTGGAGCGAGCGGCTCCGGCTCTTCCCTGACCTCCCTCCCGGGGCCTTGGTGTTCCCCGCACTGATTAGGAAGGAGCATTTTATAGGGGAGAAGGAGGAGTATCTCCCAAATTGTCTTCCTCTCTTCTATAAGGTGTTTTCACATCTACGCTGTCTCACCGACCACCTGCATGAAGAGGTGTCTGGCTTAGCTGTACGTCTGCGACATATAAATGAAAGATGACCTTAAGGAGGCAGCATCTCCTCGGAGCACAGCGAGCTTCCACGCGCTGCCGCAGAGCAGGGCTCAGCCTGGCAGGGCAACCTGGAGGCCCAGTGGGTGGGCAGCAGGCCACAGCGCCTGCCAAACGCCACGCCCTGGAGTACATAGCCCGCCTCAAGAGGCCAACAGCAGAGCCTTTCCTGGGCAAGTATTCTTCCAGAGCGAGAGCCGACGCCTAATTCACGTCCACTGAGAATGGGACACCTCTGTGGGCACAAGTATGGCAAGAGCAAAGCAATCTGGAGAAAGACCAGGGTCACCGTGCTAGGGTCTCAGTCTCAGTGCTTGCAGGACCAGGGCCTGTGCAGCCCCGAGGTGGATGTTACAGAGAGCCGTGTGCTGCCGTGCCCTGCGGAGAGGCTGCTGCCCGCCCGCGTGGCTGGAAGTCACCGCACAAAACAGCGGTTTCACCGCATGAGCCAAAGCTGACTCTCTTTGAAGCAAGTTCCCGGGTTCCGGCAGAAACCTTCTGTTGTGGCGTGCTCTCTGACAAGGGCTAGCAAGCCAGACCCAGACAAGACAGCCCTAAATCTCTGGCAAAGGCTCACAAAGGGGAGCCTGGCCGCCCATGCAGCCCTCGACTGGCACCAGCTGGGCTGGAAGGCCCTGGGCGCCAGGCTTCTAAAAAGACGCCTCACAAAAGCCACTCTGAGAAAATGAAGGGGAAAGCCACTGTGTCCTGCCCACAGAGGCCCAGTCAGAGACATTTCCAGGCGTCTCCGTCCTTGCCGGCATTCTGAAAGGTCAGCGGACCACGCTAATGCGCCTGAGCGCGAGTGCTCACTTACCACCTCTCAGAGCAGCTCTACCCGGAATCCATAAATAACCCAGAGAACCCAGCTCACAGCAAATGTGCAGATGAAAAGCACACTGAGGGAGGTGACAAGGAAGCTGTCACCGGCTCAGGGACATACACTGGGGATGCCTCCGCTGTCCTGGACCTCACGAAGGGGGATTCACTGCCCTTCACGGCACTGTGAAGGAGGAAGCCACGCCCGGTCCAATCTCCACGGGGCTCTTAGTTTTGCATTTTGGTTCTCTTAAGAAAACGTGTCTCTTTCAATTTGACCCTTGCACTTCCTGTCTTCCTTGCCTAGTACCATCGTGTGAGACAAAAGGCCGTCACCCTGGAGCCCGTCTCCACTGCGGGAAGCAAGAGCTCTCGCAGCTCCCCAGTGGCCGGTGCACAAGGACTGGAGATGCAGCCCTGGGCCCACTCAATGCTGCAGCGCCTGGCCCTGGGGAGGAGAACAGACTGCAGGTGGTGAGTCTCCATCTAGAGACCCAGCAGGAACACCCACCAGGGCCGGCCAGCACCCAAGGAGTGGACAGGCACCAGGACAGGCACCAGTGCCTGGAGAACGGGGTGCACTTCTGCAGCTTCACTCCTCGCTTGCGGTGTGCAGCCAGGCGGGGCTGTGCCCACAGACCCAGACGACACAAGGAGCCTGCACTCACCTCCATACACCTCGGACGTGGAGGCCAGCAGCAGCCGGGCACCCACGCGCTTCGCCAGCCCTGCAGGGAACAAACACACGTCAGGACACTGGTGGCCCTGGCACACTGGCTGTGGGCAAGGCCAGCCCTGCTCTGGGGCAAAAGGTTGGGTCAACTACCTTACCCATTCCTAAGGCAATGCCTCTGGACCAAAACAGAAGCCCAAGTAACCACAAACATGAGGGGCCCTCAGCAGGCACAGAAGGCATGGTACTGAGACCTGCTGGTTAGTGAGGTGTGACGGGGGGACCTCCTGGAGACTCCTGTCCCCAAATCCTGCCCTCAATCTTCATATCTCACCCTGGCAGGCAGCGGGAATGTGTCACCACCCTCCACCCAAGCCTCCCTTGGAGCCAGCCCTTCTGCCCTAGGCTGCCTGGACAGGCCCCCTCTGGCCTCTGGCCCTCCCTACACATGTGGTCACTCACGGGTCCCTCGCCTCTCCAGAGCCCATCTGGCACAGCCTTCCAGCCATCCAGTCTGAGAGGCCAGGAGCCTCTTCTATTGTGATATCAGGAAAGAGAAATTTCGTCTGGTTTTGCTGCTGCACCTTAAACTGTAAAAGCTGCAGCCACAGTGAGGGGAGGGCCTGGCCGGGAGGGGGGCAAGGAAGGGGCTGGTCACGGGCCAGGCACCATCTGCAGCCCTGGGGTGCACCCTGCGGACAGCAGCAGTGCTGGGCCTTGCTCGGGACGCCGGCGCGGAAGGGCTGAGGAACGTACCCAGCATGTTGAGCGTCCCAATGGTGTTGGTCTTCAGCGTCTTGATTGGATTGTACATGTAGTTGGGAGGGGAGGCTGGAGAGGCCAGGTGGTAGATCTGGTCAACTGCGGGGAGAATGGGCATGTTCACCCCAGACAGCCCCAAAAGGACTCCCAGGTAATGCTGTAAAGAAATGGCGTTCGTGGATCTTTCACTGGAATTCTCATTTTCCACCCATTATCTTTCTGAGAAAGTCATTTACAACTGCAGCTGGATGATTTTTAGCTATGGGAAGTCTGAGAGCCTGTAAACATGGCACGGGGCCCTGCGCCACAAGCAGAGGGGCCCGACGAGAGTGGCCTGCTTTCCGGGTATCCGTCCTAGGTAAAGTGCTCAGTGCTAACAACGGTTTCATTATGGCTGGCATCTAGCTCTCCCCGCAAAGCCGCCTGCACTTTTATTTGGGCTTTTTGGAGGTGGCTTCATCTAGAGCTTGTGACGGACTCACAGCTCACTGCGCGGATTAGGGTGGGCGACTGCAAATCGATTCCCTGACTGGACTGGCACTGCCCTAACCCCAGCGGCTGGATGAAAGGGCCCCAGAGAGGTGTGTCTCCTCCCCACGCCGCCGTCTTGTTACCACGACTGCTGTGTCTGTGCCGCGCCACCTGGCTTGGAGCCAGCTGAGTACGGACCAAAACCTCCACAGCAAGCTAAATGAATCTTTGCCCTTTAGCTTGGCTATCGGGTCTTTTGTATCAGCAACCAGAGAAAAGGAACTGAGACCCTGGGCAAATGCTGGCGTTTTCAGCCTGAGAGGCAAACCCAACAGAAACACGCCGTGAGGAGCAGGGGTAAGAGCTTTGCTTCTGTCTCTGCGCATCCTGCAGAGAAAGACCCCGCCTGGGTGCTGGTTGAGGAGGTTGGCGAACCTCCCTGGCCTCCACACAGCTCCTGGAGTGTAGTCATACAGTTTAACAGACGCCCACATCCTCACTTTCTGGGCCAGTACCCCCCAGCGCTCCACATACAGCAGGGCCGTGGTCTCAGCCTCTCGCCAGGAAACAGCAGTGACAGGGGAAAATGCTGAAGACAGCTGTCTGGCCAGTCCAGTCAGCTCCAGGTGACAGGACACAGGCCTGACTCAGACCAACAGAGCTGGGAACCCGAAGGAAAGGGTGCAGTCCCCGGTAAGCCCTGCTGGCGCCCTGCCCTCCCCACCTAGCTGCACTGTGGGTGCGGGGGTGGGCATGCAGTCTGTCCCTAGCTCCCGGGCTGGAGCGCAGGCTCTGGTGGGCAGTGCCAGGAGGTCCTGGGGGCTCCACCCCCCATGGTGCTCTTGGCGGATACCCCGAGACTCTACCCACCCCAGGAGTTATGCTGCTTGATGCACAGCTAAAAACGAAGAGTGAGCACGGTCCTATCACTGCACAGCAGCGGAGCAAGAGGCTCTTCCTGTCCTCACTGCTCTGTGCCTATGGGCCTGCTCTGCCTTGCAGCTCAGGGTGGACAGCAGGATCCAGGCTGCGGCGGGCTGGACCAAGCATGCTCCCGAAGGCCCAGCATCTCCCAGGAGGTGAACAGCCCCCCGCCCCCTGAAAGCAGCAGTGCTGACAGGCAGCGGACGGACGGATGCCTCCAGAGCTGAGAGCTGCAGCGAGCCACTCTCCCCATCATGCATCCTGGGCCCCATCAGCCCGGAAAGCAGACCCTGGGTCTGTCCGGCATATGTGCTAAGCTGTGGCAGCAACAGCCGGCCCATGTGGCCCGAGCCTCTCCCACCCTGGATGCCCCACCATGGCAACACACAGTGGGCCAGGCTGGGCCCTGGTTCAGTCTGTCCACACGGCTCTGACTGGGCAGACAGAGCGCATGATGCGCGGAGCCTGGCTGCAGTGCAATGGCACGCGTGGTCCTCAAGGACACTGTATATCAAGGTGCCGGGCCACAACCCCTCACACCGCCCGCCCCGTGGGGACGACTTCTGCAGGACAAGGTGGAGCTGGCCTGTGCCGCAAAGGAGTACCAGGGTGAGGCGCAAGTGCGGCACCCCTGCCTGCCTGGGCGGGTGCACCGGAGCCCGTGCGGGGACTTCCAGGCAACTGGCACACGGCCCTCCCCACCACATACAACACAACCTCCCCTCCCTCTCCCCACAGCCTCGGGGATGGGCAGGGTGGGCCCTGGGGTACACTAGGAACACGCAGAGATGGGGTCCCTAGCCTACAGGGACCAGAGTCCCTCCTCAGTGGCCTGGGAGCCCTCAGTGAGGACACCACTTTCTGGGGGCCGGCTGGGTTGAACATGTGGGCTCCCCAAGGGCAGCTCTGCCTCGGTCGTTCTTTCCCAGCACAGACAGTGCCCACAACTGCAGGCCCTCTCCTGGGCAGCAGCCATGCTCAGGAGCAGCCTGTGCTGCACAGGAGGCCCCAGGCTCCCTCCCGACAAGGACACCGTGTGGACTGGAGAAGCAGAAGGTCGGGACAGGGTCACTGAGGGGAAAGGCCTCAGCACAGTAGCACCAACCAGCCCGAGAATGAGAATGGAGCAGAGAAGTTAATCTCAGCATGTGTGTGGGGGGGAACACGGCCTGCAGCTCAGAGCGCACCAGCTGGAGTGGAGAGCTGCAGCGGAGGGCCACCGACAACCCTGGAGGCTGCCCTCCCACCAAGCGAGCAGCTGGGAACCCCACATGCCCAAGGCAGGAGCCCTGGAAATGAGCCTCAGAGAGCCCCAGGACTGACAGCCGGGTCCTGCAAGGGTATGGGATGAGGGGGCACAGAGAGGCCCACAAAGGGGCTCCCCACTGACGATCTTTGGTGCCTGAAACCCACTCTGCAGCAAGCACACCTGAAACCTCTGCCAGGAGTCCCTGGAGAATCAGGCACTGCGCCCACCAGAGGGTACCACCGGGTCAGTGCTGCGCCCAAGCCCACGGCTCTCCACATGACTCCCGTGCTGGGGGCTGTCATGGCACCTTATGATGGCAGAGGTAAGTGCCCAGGACGACCTTGCACCGCGATCCCAGAGCCCAAGGGACCAAGCTAACACGTGGATGACTTGAAGCATAGTGACACGCCCCCACCCTGTGCCCACGGTGGGATTTGGACGGCTCAGAACTTCTCCAACGTCTCTGTGCATGAAGAAGGGGGAAAGGGGCCTGGCCTGGCCTGGCCCGAAACAGCCTTTGCTCAGCACGAGGCTGCAGTAGGGCCCTGCAGCAGAGGTCACTGCCAGCACCATGTGCTGCCCTGGGGGAGCCCCCCGCTCTTTAATGTACACGTAGGACCCCGAGATTTGCTGCCTTTGCGGGTCATACTTATTTACACTGACAACACAGACTCAACGTGAGACAGAAACACCTCAGTTCTAATTAAACAATTTTCTCAACAAGCAGTGCACTGCAAACGTGTGCGGGAGGAGGACCTGATGCCCAGCAGTCCTCTGGGGACCCTTTCCTGTGCTGCGTCATCGACCATGGTCTCCCACAGGATCTAAGCACCTGGGTACCTGGTGGGCAGAAGAAGAGGTGCCCCACTGAAATGGGAGGAGAGGCTTGCCCAGTGCACAGGGCATGGGCTCAGTTTGTCCACGGGCACTGCGTGCTCCTGGACACACAGCACCTTCTGTGCTCCAAGGCAGGCTGCTTGCTGAGCCAGTGCTTGTGGGGAGACGCGCGGAGCACAGGATGAGGGCCCCGTGGTGAGGACAAAGGGCCAGGCCGGGGCTCTGAGCGCCTCTGTGAGCAGCAGCACTGGTGTCTGGACGTGGTCAGCTGTGGACAGCGAGAGGGCTACACACTGCCACTGCTGGACGACACGGGCCAGGCTTAGTCAGAGGACGGACCGGACAGGCAGTGGGCGGGGATGCTGCCGCCAGTGCAGAGCCCAGCCTGGAGGCCGGAGCTCACAAACCAGCTTCAGAAGTGGCGAGACAGCTTCTGCTCTCCCAGCAGAGGGGACAGGAGAGTAAACCTTCTGAACTTACTGTTCTAAGCAGAGGCCAAGGCTGGCTGTCACCTGACATGACTGTAGCACGTATGTGCGTGCATGTATGCACAGGCATGGGTGGTGCGTGTCCACAGACAGAGCCACAAGATGGCCGGACATGGCTTCGGTGCTGAAGCTGAGTTCAAGGACACGCAGTACCAACGGCTTCACCGAGCTCTGGCTCCAGGGCAGCACTGACGTGTACACAGCTGTACCACGATGTACACCACGTGACCTCAGGTGGGCAGCTGTCCTGTGCGGGCCACCACGGCCCCTTCCTCCACTCCCCAGATGGAGCCAGGGGCCTGCAGGCACAGTCAGAGCCCTGCCCGTCCTGGGTGGAGTCTGACGTCCCTGGGCTAGCTCCTTCCTCCGGGACTGACTGGGACACTGGTGTACTCAGCCCTGCGAGGCTGCAGCCTGCGCTGTCTCCACTGGTCGTGAGCTAGCTGGGTGTCGTCGGGGCTCTCGTAGGGAGCTCTGGGCCTTCCCCAGTGGGCGGGTCGCTCTGCTGTGCATCCCCGGTTGCCCTGGACTCATCTTCTCCGGGCCTCTGCCTGCCCAGGCAGCTCAGTGTCCACCTGTCTGCGGTTACAGCTGCTCTGGCAAAGCCCTGTGGCAGTGTCTGCTGAAGGACCCTTTGAAAGCAGTTGCAGCCTGCCTCAGCTTACCCCATATCACCCCCAGGAAGGTCAGGCAGGAAGTGGGTCCCCTGATTGTCCACCTGGATCAACTGTTTCGTTCTTCAGAAACTACAGCCCAAAGTGAAGTAGATTCCCAGCAGATTAAGTAATCAAACGTTTAAAGGTGAGGCACCCCCCTAACACCCACCAGAACTGTTTTGTTTTATTTATTTAATTTATTTTTTTTGTTTTACGATATGGAAGATCGAACTCGGGACCTTGCGCATGCCAGGCAGGCACTTATGCCTGCTGAGCTATATCCCCAGACCAGAGCTGTTTTAAAAGTATCAGATTACATGCCCTGTTTATCTCATTTTAGGATGGTGACAGCACAGGAGAAAGGGAAGAAACAGCAAGGAAAAAACTATATTAAAATACAAAACTTCAATGAAGTGAGAAGGCGACAATCCAGCTGGGAGCAGCAGCTGTGCCCAACGGTTGCCCGGACTGCGATGAAGAAAGTGCTCCAAATAAAGGCAAATCTTAGAAATGGGTACGAGGACCAATTTGGATTTCTTTTGTGAATCATGTTAGAAGTGTCGCTTTTCAGACACGAAAGCTGCACTGAACTACTGAGTTTCTGTCACACTGCCAGCTATTCCTGCTAGTAGATTTTAAAGGCCACATTCAAGCTCCCAAGTGAGTTACGACACGGCAGGCTCCTGTGCTGTGGCCCTGGGCTGGGATTCCTGGAGACGCACAGCTACGGCGGCTCTAGCGCTGCTGGGCAGGACTGCATTAGTGATCCGGCACTGCGCCAGGCAGCTAGCCCTCACCATAAATACCAGAGATGGCTCACATGGAAGAGGAAGAATTACTTGGGCTCAGTCCTGCATGCTCCTGTCCACCATAACAGGCATCCAACCTTGGGCCTCCGCTGAGTGTGGCACAGTGTGGAAGGACAGTGGTGGAGAGGGACTGCTCATACACAGAGCAGGACACGGAGGGAGAGGACAGGTGGGTGCCAGGGCCCTTCCAGAGTCAGCCGAGCACCCTCAGGAAGTCCACCCGCAGCCACCAGCAGCACTGCCTGGCAGAGGCAGCCTCTAGCACATGTGTCTGGGGCTATCCAAGAACCAAACCATAGCCGTTCTGCACCAGCCTGCCCAAGAGCTCCCTGGCATCGGCCCGCCTGCCAGGCAGGGTACCTGCTGCTGTAAGGAAATGCCACAGTGTGCCCCTGACCCACAGACAATTATCTCTCGTCCTGTGGGGCCGGCAAGCCCTGCCTTTGTGCAGCGTGCAGGGTCTCGCAGTCCTCCCATGGAGGAAGGGCCAGGCAGCTCTCTGGGCTTCTGCAGTAGGTCACTGAGTCCAGTCACAAAGGCTTTGCAAATCCTCTGATCCCCCAAGGCCACCACCTGATCCATCCCGAGGCACCCGCTCATTCCAGCCCCACCAGAGATGCACTTCACAGACTACGGAGTTCTACACCCAGGGAGCATGTGACAGTGACGACAGAGGTCCACTCATGACACGGTCTTCACTAGGGAGTCCAGAAAGTGCCTTGTGCAGCCAGACCATTTCAAACACGCCACACCATGCATTCCACCTGGCTGCGCCAGGCATACCAGGGCTCACCTTCAATGTAGAGGGGCTCCACCACATCGTGGTTGATGAGCTCGAAGTTCTCGTGGCCGATCCAGTGCTCCACATTCCGCTTCCTGCCCGTGAAGAAGTTGTCAACCACTGTCACCTCGTGGCCATCCATCATGAGCTTGTCCGTGAGGTGGGAGCCCACAAATCCTGCACCACCAGTGACCTGTGTGGGGACAGTGTGCACAGCGCACACCAGAAAGGGCCATGGACAGGGGCAACTGGCCTCTTGGCACGCACGTTTGGCCACAGCTCTCAGATTTGGAATCAGCCACGGGATGCGGAGACAAGGGTTTGAGCCGCATGCTCACACCTGCCCAGAGCAGGCCAGTCTTGCTCTGGGTGACAGCGCAGTCTACGCGCTGCAAGCTGCCTCTCAGCAGCTGCAACAGAAGCGCCGTGCCAAGGTGTGGAGGCTCTTCTGTGGCAGATGCGACACCGCACATCCCCAGAGGGCTCTGCATCCTGACCGCACTGCACGGGAGCTGGTGCTGCGCCGAGCCCCGCCAGGGCTGAGCCTGCGCTGAGCGCTTAGACTCCGTCTGTGCTGGGACCACACGGCAGCCAACACAGCTCAGTCTCGGGCCTGGCACAGGGCGTGTCGCCTGGAGATCAGGCAGCCGCGAGCTCTGGGCCAGCTCCACAGCACTGCACACAGCAGGCTGGGCCTCCTAGGATCTGCTACCCAAGTCCTGGACCAGCCAGTCCCCAGGGACACCAGCAGTCAACGGGCACCACCTCGGTACTACTGCAACTGTTCAGAATTAGTTTACTACAAGTGCTTAGTAAGAGGCAGAGATCTGGTAAATCACCACAAAAGTCTATAGTGTTTACAAGGACTCCAACCGCCATGACAATGGGTAGCTTGTGCCCCAACAGCTGCCACGTGGTTTCTCCCACAGCCAGTGGACTGCTCGGCCCCCTGGCGGTCCCCACCGGAACACAGACAGTGGGGCCAGCCCACCTGGGGCTTCCAGCTGCCCACTGTGAGGGCAGCCTTCTGGGGCAGAAACTGAAAACGACAGGATCACTTGCATTCAGGCTCCGCACCTACACAACCGCAGAAACGGCTTTCGGGGGAATAGTGAGGTGAAGCCCCGAGGTGCCCCTCTCTGTAGGCAGGGGGCAAGCTTTCCCTCTCATCCAACATTATTTCTCAGAATTTCTCCAACATTTTCATGCTTTTTAAATCAGAAAAAATTATCTCTAAAAAGAAACACAACCCCTTTAATGTAACTTCGCATGTTTTATGCAACTGTGTCTGAAAATAACAGTGGGCAAGCTCTGCAGCGCTCTAACACGACCCGCGGGCCCAAAACACCGGCCGCCGGCCGAGCCAGCAAGCGCCACGAGGCAGAGCACACGCTCACAGTCACCCGCTCAGCAGTGTCGGCAGTGAGGGCAGCCACACACACCGGCTTGCTGTGCTTCTCTGTTTTCATGATCTCCTCGCATCAAAGCTCTTCAGGATTTGAGCGACAAAGCTGGGCAGGTCTGGACACTAAGCAGCTTGAGCCTAGGGGCGGCTAGCAAAGCGGGCAAGCCCTGGGAGCACCGACCTCCAGACCCACGCACCCTCTTTGCACAAGGAGCCTGTTGGGAGCGGCTGAAGCTGAAAATTGTTCCTATGAGTGAGGGCAGGTCAAGGCCACAGTGCCTAAAGCAACCCAGCTCTCTCGTCTAGAGAAAGGTTCAGCCATTAGTCACTAGGCAACCTTGTGTCCCATGACACTAAGGCTGCACAAGTATAAATCAAGGCCTCTGCTGTGGTTCAGCCCCTCTGCCCAGCAGGCAAACCGGCCTCGCCCTGAATCCAGCTCTTGTCTTTTGTCTATCTTTTCCTTATTCCTGCCTACCAAGAAGTGACTGCCTACTGAGTCACTACAGGAGCCACGGGGACAGCCAGGGAAGACAGGAGAGCTGTCCCCTGAAATGGACCCCACACGAGCACTGGTGGTGGTTCTGGTCCTGGGGTACTAGAGGCGATGCAGGTGCGGGCGACCCAAGACAGGCCGCAGCCCAGCTCCTACTGCTCCGCAGTCAACAAAGAGTGTACTTCCAAAGAAGAACACATTGGCACACACACCTGTCCTAAAGCTTCCATGACTCCTGAAAAGGCTTCAGCAACAACATGCCAGCCCCAGGCACAGTGATTCTGAGACGTGTGCAGCCTGAGACAGCAGCTGAAGAGGAAGGCATGAGTGTCCCGTGGTGACTGCAAGAGGGACAGACTCCTCTGCTCTCAGCACTGGCATGAGCGCCTCCCACACGGGGGCCACATACAGAGGGCCACATGGTGGGGACTGTCCCCAGCCTTACGTGCTGGAGCGTCTCATCCCTGAGGCAGGCTCTCAGTAAATGAGGCGTTCAACCCAGCTCTCTTGTGCTGTTTGCCTGTCTGCAGGGCGGGAAGGCCCCATCAGCTGTCTGCACCTTGACCCTGGACCTCGCGGTCTCCAGAACGCTGAGCCGGCAGAGCTGTGTCCCCATCAATGGTCTGCGCTGAGGTCTGCTAACAGTGAGAACACACGAAGGACAGACCTTCAGACCTGGCTGCCAAGCTCACACGTGGCAACAGAGAAGAACTGGCACGGTGAGCTTTGCTGACCCTAACCTATTTCTAAATTCAGGCTCAAATGTGTAAATGTCTCTGATGCAGCAGAGATAACCTCAGACGATGGGCAGCAGGCACCAACCATGCCGAGCGTCTGCTTGGAGCGGGAGGTGTGTGCACCTCAAAGGGCAAGGAAAGGGCGATCAGCGGGGCAGAGCTGAAGGCTGATCCAAGGGCAGCCGACCGATTTTAACGTTTGGGATGCAGAGCTGTGCGCCTAGGCGGCGGCGAGAGGAACAGAACCCAGCCAGCGCCAGGCACCGACGCAGCACCCTGTGCGGAGGTGCGACCTGCTTCCCAACAAACAGCTGCACTGCTCGAGGCCAGCAAGGACACTCCATGAAGGCTCCTGGAAACTCCTACGCAAGTCCACAAGTAACAGTTCAACTTCAGTGAGAGAGCAAGTCTGGGACCCCCACGGCTCAGCCTGGATGAAGGCCAGAGTCACCTTCCACCTTGCTTCTTAAAGTCATGAGAAAGGCAGTCCCCAGTCCAGGCTTCTGAGGACTGCAGGTTCTGGCCAGCATTCTGGGGCATCGCAGCACTGGAACTGCTGTCACCCGTGGGCTGCACACAGGGCCGCGGCGCCAGAGGGGACACGCCAGGAGATTCGCAGTCGGGCAGAAACAGACCTCACTGAAACAACAGCCACGCCCCTACCCAGGTGAATGAGCAAGGACGTCAGGACAGGAGCGGGAAGCCCCGCAGGCTGAAGGTGGGCTCTCCACGGTCCTGGGGAGCAGACAGAAGCGGCTACCTGAGACTCACCCCAAGGAAACTCAACAAACCTGCTGGGTGAGACCCGACGCTCACCTCAGCTGCCTCAGTGAAGTCTTCAAAGCAGACATCACAAATATGTTAACGAATGAGTCACGCCATTGCTTGGCCAATTCGCTCTCTGTGAAAGCCTAAGAGAATGTTTTCTCTCCATGTGACTCTCCTTAG
>NDGN011532795.1:25897-54283 GCA_002564285.1 Tympanoctomys barrerae
TCTGCTGATAATCCACTACTATTGTGGACTGCTGGACTGTGTTGGATTGTTTTGCTGAATTCACGCACATATAGGATTTAGATGCCAATGGAATACCCATCCCTGACGGGACTAAACAACAACAAAGAAGGGACACAAAGGAAGGACCATTTTGTATCTGTATATACAAAATAGGACAGATATAAGCTACTTTCGCTTAATTCAATGAGAAGAAGGATTTGCAGTAATAGTGTTTGGACAGGATATCCTGTCTGCGTCTTGTACTATGATAACCACTACAAGATAATAAAGTACAGGGTATTAATTAATTACTGAAAATGTCCTATTAATCAGCTTTGAAACTGACTCGATATTTGTTTCTAAATAAAATAAAAAAATATTAACAGAACTAAAAGAAACAGTTCTTAAAGTGAATAGAAAAGAGAACACGAAATAGAAACAAATAGAAATTCTAGAGCAGAAAAAGCACAACTGAAAAGAAAAACGCCACCGAGACACTCAGGAGTGTACTGGACAAGCACCAAGCCTTGTAGGCTGGGAGCGGCTCGAGCCAAGGCCCAGCGGAGACGTGCAGGACCCTGACCGCAGCCCCTACGAGAGCAAGACCACCACAGGGTGTGTGCAGCACTGAGTGCGAGGCAAGGAGCGGGAAGACACCCCAAGAAATACCGGCTGAAGATGCTCAGCAGCGAAGACACGCTGACTGAACAGCCAAGGCGCCTGGAGTAGGGAAACAAAAGCAACCGCACACTGGCACGAGCACCCGCCTGGCGAGCGCAGGTTCCGAGCTCGATCCCGGTGCAGTGAAACAAGGAGAAAAGCAACCGCGCACAGCTAACCCAAAGCGTGAGGAGAACCAAGGACTGACGAGCCGGTGCAAGCAGCTCCAGGAAGCGCACGACGGCCACCAAGCTCACAGCCTTCCGGCTTCAGAGTGCAGCCTTCTTCAGAACGCAGCCTTCTGAGAGAACGCGGCTGTAGTGCGTGAGCGCATTCACAGGCCGATGAGAGCCAGCCTCCTGTGGGGCGGCCAGAGACGCACAGGCCAAGAGGCAGGGACGGTGACGGGCCCACTGGCCAGGAAGGGGGAGGGCGGCTGGCAGTTCTAGGAGCCCGCCCGCTGGGGACAGTGGCCACCCCTTGCTTCCAGAACCCCAGGACCCAAGGGAAGACTTCATGGGGTTTGTACTCAACTACAGTCAGCTGTAACTGTTATAGGAACCCTAAAAATCCAGTGGAGAGAGAAAACCGACTTGTCCAGTACAAGAGTATTCCAATATAACTAATAGCTGATTTATTGTAACAAGAAATGTATCACATAGTGAAGTGAAAAAAAGGGAATAAAACAAGAAACCTCAGTCAAGAACAGCTCCTTAGGCCAGGCGCGTCGCTCAGTGGCACAGCACCTGCCTGGCACGGGCACGGTCCCGAGTTCCACTTCCGTACAAACACAGAACAAACAGAAGCTACCTGACAACCAAAAACAACAATCAGAAATAAGAACAACATAAAGGCAGTCCCAGATTAAACAGGAAGTTCAAGATAACTGTACTACTAATTTCTATTGGTTTACTGAAAAGAGTAGTTAATGCCTAGCTGTTTGATCCATTTTGCATAATTATACCTGGTCATCTGAATAACCACTCTGACAATGACATTGTGCAATATAACTCTTGTCAATTTCCTATCATCTTGTTTTGAAATTCTGTACAGTTTTTATTCTCTTAATAATAATAATAAAGAAACAGTGGCGACTGCTGCTGGCAGACCTGTGACAAACACCAGCCATGCCCAAGATGAGGCCGGTGGCCGCAGGGGCTGGTGCCTGGGAGGGCAGGAAGAGTGCAGACTGCTACCCATACAGTTCCTCTTTGCTCTTAAGTCATTTTGGGGCCAAATGCTCATGGAGTGGTGGAAGCATATATTTTTAAATGGTTAAAATGATAAATTTTAAATGTATATTTTACCAACAAAAAGAACTCAAATGTATAAAATGCACGTGTGTATTATTGGTCCCTATAACATACAAGTAAACTTGACAACAATGGCATAAAGACAAAAGCTATTGCAGCAAGAAATGAAGAAGAACCTAATCCAAACTCAGGTCCACTGTGGGCATCCAGACACGACGACGAGGTTACTCTAAGAAATTCTGTAAGCATCACCTCACTCTCGGCTTCTTCAAAAGACATTGAATCATATAAAGTGGTAAGCCTGAGAATGCACAATTGGGCTTGTGACATCGAGCCACGGCTAACGGAAGGGGAGGGTGGCAGAATCACGACAGGCTCTGCCCTGCCCCTCCCCGGCCGAGCCAGCAGGCAAGGACAGGGGCAGCGGGACCACGGGAATGCGGGGAGCAGGCAAGTCTGCTGAGGGCAGCGCAGCGCAGCTCTCAGCTGTCGGGCCCTAAGGATACCGGACAAAACAGGCTGAAACCGAAAGTACTGAGACCGAGGCATCTACGCAGGAGGGGAAGGCGGGAGTGGCCCCGCCCCCCAGCCACACGGACCTGCACAGCTCTGCAGTCCGCAGCAGGCAAGGCCAGTGACACAGAACCCGCAGCCGACCTGAGGGCTGCTGGCTGGCTAAGGGGCGCTCGGAAGTCAAGGCAGGATGAGCACCCCGAAGGATGCAGGGCCCTGTGCACAGACGCAGGGCAGGGGCGGGCCGTAAGGATACCGGACAAAACAGGCTGAAACCGAAAGTACTGGGCCAGAGGCATCTACTAGGGGGTGAGCGGTTACTACCTTCATGATCATTTACACTCCAACAAGAGCATCCCAAGACATGCGAAGCAAAGCTGAAAGAACTGAAGGGAGGAACAGAGAAGCAGTAACCGAGAGTCAGTGCTCCCCCCTCCACGGACGGGACCACACAGAAGGTCGGGAACCTTACGAAGTGGTCAGCCCCAAGAGACGGCCACAGCCCACCCAACAGCAGCAAGCGCACGGCGCCTGGCAGGCCATCTCCAGACCAGAAAGCGAGCACGCGCGAGCTTCTGAGGGCCCCGGCACTCCAGGCTCTCTGGCCACAGAGAAACGAGGTCCGGCTATCAGCACTGGGAGACCCGGACGAAACTCCCAAGCTCGAGGAAGCTGCTACCTGGAGACAGCCGGGGACAACGGGAGGCCTCCCCAGGGAAGCAGGAAGACACGTAGGTCTGAGGGACAAAGACGCAGGATATTAACTTCTGTGTCTGGAGAGAAACTTACAGCTATAAAGAAGAAGAGTCTTGAGTAGCTTCAGCTTCTACTGGACACTGAAGAAAAGGGTGCCAAGCTCACCCCAAGAGGGGTAGGGGGAAAAGACCGCAGAAGCCCATTAACTGAGGAACTGAAGAAAACAAGGAAAAATCAAGAAGACGACGATGGTTCCTTGAAAAGATCAATAAAACCAGTTCTTAGCTAGATCAAGGGGGAAAAAAAGACTCCAATTAGACGTGAAAGGAGAATTACTCCTGCACTTAGAGAAACCAAGGCTACAGGAATAGCAGAAACAAATGGATGCCGGCGATCAGATGACTCAGATGAGACAGAGACGTTGCTAGAAAGAAAAAGCATCGACACTACCTCGGCGTCTGGCAATCTGAGTGCTGACACAGGACACCGAGCTGGCCTTCCAGAGGCCAGCACCGCAGCGTGCCCAGCGAGGAAGTCCGCCTCCGAGGGTTTCTGTGGTACGCTGCACCAAACATTCCGAGACCGAATCTGTCTCATCAAATAATAAACAAAAGAGCTACTTCCCAGTTTATCGTAGAAGGCCAGTACTGTTCCAGTATCAGAACCAGAAAAAGCCTAAAAAAGGAAAGTACAAACCAATGGTCTCTTCCGCCTGCAGGCACCTTGTCGCCAACTGCACTGACCCCGTGCACCATGCCGCTTTCCTAAGCAAGCTGGGGCCAAGGGGAAACTCTGCAGCGCGACAGAAGGCACCGAGGAGAAGGGCACTGCCAACGCCGCGCTACAGGCCAGCCCAGGCCAGCCCCTCGACCAAGGCAGGCACACCCCCGGCCCGCACCACCGGATCCCTACGGAAGAGTGAAGAGCCACACCACCTCGGACGTGGAGCTACAAAGCCAAAGGAATCCACTAGAGCTCCAGGAGCTAGCCAAGGGGCTCGGCGTGGACCCTCGGAGCTGCAGGCGCTACTGCACGGCTCTGTGGCTGGCTCGGCATCTGTGCTGCTGTCTCATGATCGGGGAGACGCAGCCAAGGAGGCCTCCAGCGTACTGGCCAATTGGCCTGTGAACCAGGAGAGCTCCAAACTCCCCCTTCGGGAGGTTTCCCACAGCCTCTTGACCAGTCACCCCAGTCCCAGGCACAGCCAAGGTCTGGAGTTGCCCACCACACACACGCGAGCTGACCCAGTGCCACTCATGGTGGCCTGAGTGGACAGCACTGCTGGCCCCAGAGCAACAGATGAGCTCATCTGGTGCCCGCACACCTGCCCCAGGAAGGGATGGCAGCTACTTGCAGCCACAGCCAAAGAGGGGCAGGGGTGGGAAGGGGGGACTTGGGGCGTGGCCTGCAAACTCTGCTTTCGGGGAGGGAAACAGACGACCAGGCTAAGGGCTCCACTGGAGGCTCCTGGAGCCCCCAGGCGGGGCTGACTTCAGACTGAAGGCAATGAGGGCGGCTGCCAGGGCAGGGAGCCGTGGGGAAGGGTGGCTGGCGGGTGGCTGCTCCTGAGGGGAGGACACACTGCAGGCACGGGCGCTGCGCTCGCAGCTCTGCCAGCCAACTGTCCAAACGCCAGCTGTGCACACAGCCGTTCACTCCCAGTGAGAAGCCAATAGCAGCAACGAGGAACCCTCATCAGATGGGCAAACTTACCAAAATCCTTTTGCGATCCTTTTCTGATAAAAACTTCACTGGTGGGTACTTCTGGGTGAAACTGTAACAGACGACCAGATTGAAAAGTCAGGCACTGGACCAGCTGGACAGCTCAGGGGATTAAAGCACCTGCTTAGGCAGAGCACAGTGGCCAGGGTTCGATCCCCAGCATGTCGTGCCAGGACCCTGTGTCCCCTGAGGGGCGCGCTGAGACAGTGATGGAGACTGGGTGTGGTGGCGTGTGTCTGTAATCCCAGTGCTTGGGAGGCTGAAAACAGGAGAATCACTACGAGTCCGATCTATGTAGTGAGACACTGTAGACCCTGTACTAAATACAGAAAACAGCAACAACAACAAAAACCCAAAGAAAAGCCAGGCATCTCTGGGGAGTGCGTCCTTCACCCACACCAGGGCCGAGGTCAGGTTTAAAGCTGCCTTCTCCTCTGCAGGAGAGCCCAGGAGCCCTGGCTAGAGCTTTCAGGGCTCCTGTTCCTGTTCAGCCACAGGCTTACAGCGGCCAGGAAAGCAGAAGCGGCACCCTCGGCCAGGGAGGAGGCTCCCGCTTCATTTTTCGTCACTGTAGCAACAAGTTTCATACTCCCCAGGTGGAGCGCGAGAGTCTCATCCCCGGTCTCCTCCTTGAGAGGACGAGGCAGGGCTGACAGGAGGGCTGCCTGCTGTGGAATGGGGACCGGAGGGACACAGCTTGGGACCCAGCTCCACGCCTCTGTGCTCTACTCTGGCCTTCACCCAAGCACCTGTCCCAAGAGCCAGGGAGACAGCTCAGTGGTACAATGCCCGACAAGCACCTGATCCTGTGAGGCACGGGTACCACAGTAGCCAGAGGCTGGCAGGTCCCCCACTGCCCACAGGACACAGCAGGCAGGCAGCACCAGGGCCGGCGGAGAGCGAGTGACAGACCTCACACCTCCCAGTCACTTGAAGAGGTCCCACACCGAGCTAACGCTGCAGCCAGACGGCCTGCAAGCTGCTCTCTTACTTAGAATTTGACTGACCCCTGCTCAGAGAACAGGGGTCTCTCACTGAAGACAGTAGTAAAAGGAAGCAGATGCACACAGCAGGCTCGCTGTGTCTGCGAGAATCCAACTGTAGAAGGGAAAGACTCACCACGGAATCGCAGCTGCACTCAATGCAGACAGCCCCGCTGCCCCAGGAGAGCTCTAGGACAGCATCCCACCTGCACACCACTGCCACTGTGAGGGGTACGGTCGGCACCTGCCACGCACATGGCTGACGGCGTACGGGCTGGTGAGGAGGGAATGCCTTGGCTGTCCACTCGGGGCTCCACAGGGACACTGTGCCGTTCTCTCTAGGTAAGCTGGTAGAGATCGTACTCTTCCAGCCCATGCTGCCCCAAGGGACACGCACACCAAGAAAGCACGTTTCTGGTTACGGATGCATCTGCCCCCACACAAAGGTCCAGCAGGCCACCGCGGTCAGCATGGAGCGGGATCTGAGCTTCCGCCTCTGCCCCTGGCTAACCATGCACTTCCTCTTTCGTTTTTTTTGTGCCAACCTTCCCCAATCAGCGGCTCTTACTTATCCAGTACCACCCATGTAAGCTCCACCCCTGGTCCCCAGCTCCCCTGAGGGTCTTTGCTTCTCTTCTGTAGCCTCCCCATTTGGAGCAATGAATGACTGACTGATTTCTGTCTTTTTGAGACAGGGTCTTGCTACACAGTGCAGGCTGGCCATGAGTCCACATTCTCAGCCTCGCAGTGATTCTCCTGCCTCAGCCTCCTGGATGCTGGGGTCGCAGGCGCGCGCCACACTCCAGGCTCTCATAAAGGACTCTGTCACTGTTTTCCCTCTGCTCTTTTGTGCCAGAAGGAGCCTCAGTTACATTCTTCCCTCCTGGCATGGAGACAGATCTCTGATGCCTCTCATCACAGTCAGGGAAAGTCAAACCAGAAAACAAGCTCCATGCGTCTCCAGCTCGCAGTCTTGGGTTCTTCCTGCACCTGACGTTGGGCTGAGCCACGGTGCAGGGTGGACCCTGTTACCAGACGGCCTCAGAGCCACGGGGAGGGAAGCAGGGCCCATGCAGGCTGCAGGCCGCACCAGCCTCTGCCCTCTGTGCAGGCAGCTTGCCTAGGATGACCGCGGTATAGGAGAACAAATCCCTCCTCACAGTTCCTTCTAATTTAAAAGCGCAAAGAACATCACAAAGGCAAAAGAATCCACACAGAGCTTCTCTTACAAGAGATTCTATCTGCGCGCCACAGCTTTAGGGAAGTTGCTGACTTTTTTCATAATTAAGTAGTTTTGTTCAAGGAAAAGAAAATGTCTGATTGATTTTCTGGGGGGCAAATGTAAGCCCTACAGTAGGTTATTTCTTCCTAAGCACAATTTATTATTATTAAAAAAAACCTTAAAATCAAGCCACCCAAATTATGCACCATTATTAAAGGGACAGTTTCTGGTTCTCACTGAAAGAAATGCTACCTGCAGCGATGGCGCTGACAGCGCGTGTAGCATGAGAGCACAGCACAGGACACTTAAAAGCTTGATAACAAATAGGAGGGTGACGGGGAGAAAAGCCCAGCCACAGGCTTCCTACTGCACTCTGCTCACACAGCCATCCAGCAGGGGTCAAAGGAGGGTGCCTGGGTGCTCTGCTGAGCACACGCAGGAAAGGAAGGGGTGCACTCGACAGGCCCCGGCCAGCCTTGTCTCCTGCCAGCACATGGTAAGAATCAAGGGGAGGCTGCTCTTCACGTCTTCCTTTCTGTTCTGGGCCTGATCAAGGGGTTCCAGGACACAGATGTGCATCATCCAGTGTCATCACAGAAGGGTCGTGTGTGCACAGAATCCTTTGCTAAGCGCTCCAGGACACCACCACTCCTGTGGGCAGTCTGCACTTGCGCATGCTCTGGGCTCGTGCTGCTGTGCCTGAGACTCCACAGATGGCTACGTGTACGTGACAGGACGTGCTGGGAGACGCCAGCCCACAGGCGGCATCCTCGTGTCACTCAACTGCTCCCTCCTGACCACCTGGCCGGCTGCACTCAGGGCTCTGACATGCTCTGGTGACAGCTGCAGGGAGTCGCTGCATGGGACGCCGCCCGCCTTTGGCGTGCCCCGGCTGCCTCAGGGACCACCCTCCTCTGGGTCCAGCACACTAACGCCCGCGGGCCAGGGACCAGCTACACACCTGCCCTCGCACGAGACAGAGGCTGAGCAGCAGCCTCTCTGTCCTGGCGCTGCAGGCATCAGGGCTCCAGGCTCCCGGGCAGGGTTAGACCCTTGCCTTGCCCACGGGTCTGACTGCAGCAAAGCATTCTGACCAAAAGGAAGCAAGCAGCAGAAGCACCTCTGTGGGCAGACGTCGGCGCAGAGGCCGCAGTGAGCAGGACTGCAGCTGAGCTTGGAGGGCTGTTAACTAGAACCTCTGGTTGAGCTTCAGGAAGACCTCCAGAAAATAAAGTAAATTAATCTTTTTTCTTCCTGGAAGGAATCCACTGCTTCCATCAGAAAAAGCCCTAACTTAGCCTACAGGGAAGTCTGTCTTGTGAAGGTTCCAGCGCAGCGCCCACACACACAGGGCACACAGACTTCCATAATGAAGCCAACTGAGAGGAACTCAGCTTGGATATGGAGCACACAGCCAGTATGTTTGTGCACGTACCTTTTTTCCAAATCTCTGATTTTTTCTCTCAGTGGCTCAACAATCTAGGATAATAAGAAAAACCAGTTTTAAAACAAAAACATAGTATTCCGTCCCTTGCACTCTCTTCTGATGTCAGATGAGTGCAACGCGATATAAAACAGATTTTTACTTCCTGTGCAAACTCACGTCTAGCCTGACAATGAGACAAGCTCCTTGAATCTCAGTGTCAGAAACAAGAAGGTAAGCATCAGAGGCTGGCAAGAGGCTCTGCACGTACCCACCTGACCAGGACACAGGCAAAGGGGCACCAGGCCTCAAGGACAGGTGGGTCAATGCTGCCCACCTCCAGAGGACCCAGAGATGAGCTCAGGATGCTCACAGGGGCTGCCCGGCTGGCTCCTGCCACTGTCCTGGTGTTATGGGCACACAGGCCGTGCCCTGCCCTATGCCACCACCTATCGTGCACCCGCCTGGACAGAAGAGCGGCTGAATCCAAGCTTCCCCAGCATTTGTCCTCCAAGCCACATGTGCTGAGGGGCCCAGCTGCACCTGCAGGGGCTCATCTCTAACCCTTGGCGATCAGTGTGCAGTGGGAGGGGTCCAGCCCAGACAAAGTGCGAGTGGCAGGTCAGGCAGGGCAAACCCCACACCCCACACAGTGGGCCAGAGGCTGAGCCTTTGCCAGCCTTGGGCCATGCTGCCCTCACACCTGCCCCGGTGGGCACTGGTCCTGGGCCCAGGCTTGTAGGTCACGTTCTCTCGGACAATCTGTGAGAGCTACCTGCGGCTGTCTTTAGGGCAGACTTGTTTGAATGTGTCACACCTTTATAAAATGGTTCAATGTGAGGGAGACTGCATCTACAGGGCGACAAAGTCTGCCTACGGGAATGAGGCTTTGAAGTGGTTTCCCAATTGGGGAACAGCACAGGCAAAGGAAGGGAAAATGACAAACACATGGACAGGGCAGGCCCAGAAGAGACGAACCTCTTCAATCTTGCTTTCAATCTTCAGCTCACTGTTTTCCTGGATAGACCTGTTGAGGAAAAAGCTACAAAACTGAGATCAACGAAAGGCTTTGGGACTTAAAAATCATTTCTGCACAAACCAACATCACACAGATCCCAGGCCACCACCCCCACATGCGCCAGTCCTGTTTGCCAGTCTCCACCGGCAGAGGGCGCACAGGGAGGAACACACTGAGTTTCACCAAGTGATGGTTTCCCTTAAACCAAAATAACCTCACTTCCATGTTACCCCCAAGAGGGGGCTTTAAATCAGAAGCAGGAAGCTGCCTGCAAGCGTGCATGCTTCTCTGCGGGGGTTAAAGCAAATGGAGTTTTTCTAAGGGCAAACAGAGCTCTTTTAACTAATGGGCCCTTCCACCCCACCTAGCCACACACGGCTGTCTTTGTGGGAGACACAGGCAAGGCAGAGTCATCCACCGAGCGCCCCACCCCTGGCAGAGCCAATGCCACAGGAAAAGCCACCGGGTGTGGGGGAGGGACAAGCGCCCACCTCCACCCCGCAGCCCCTGTGGCAGCAGCACGGGGGGCCAAGCCCACACTCGGGGGGCATCCTTCTCTCACCAGTAGTGCCAGGAGACAGCAGCAGGCAAGCATCTCCACTGGAAACCCTCCCAGGAGACCCAAGTTCCCTCTCACCGGGAGTGCTCACTCCTCTGCTGACTTTTAAAGGGTTGGTTGTAAACTTGGCAGAGACAGCACAGGCATTCAAGTTTTATGAGTTTGCGTCCTACCTCTGAAAAAGCCCAAGTCATGCACACTCTTGCCGGAAGCCCAGCCCTAGGCACCAGGCCGAACATTCTAGCTGAAAACCCAAACACCTGACTGCAGAATGCCCCAAGTCCAGTTTTGAGTGGTGATGTGATGCCACAAGTAGAAGGCTGCACAGGAGACGCAAGGGACAGGGTCACAGATGACGCTCCAGGCCTTACCATCCTGAAGACGGCTCCTTCTGTGCACGTAAACACCCCAATGTGAAAAGATCCACACTTCTGATCCCCAGCATTTCAGGAACAGGAAAGTCCCTGAGGCTGCACAGAGCTGCCTCCCCTCAGACAGCCTGCACCCCAAGGCGCAGGCCCATACCAGTCCAGAGGGCAGCTCTAGCCCACCCAGGGAGGGCAGCGAGAGGTGGTGACGTGGGTGTGCGCACCATCTGGGCCCGACCTGGGCAGGGCTGCAGCGCTTGCAGGGCGGACAGCGCCAGCCCAGCAAGGCACTCAGCCCCTGAAACTGTTCTTCCACTAACCCAGCACCCTGAGACCCAGGCAACAACCAGAGTATGCGCTAAAACCCAACCAGAACACCAGGTAAGACACTTACCTCATACCAACAAAGTTGCCCCAAACAGCTGGAAGAGAAAACAAGAAAGTCAGTATTTAATTCACCAATACTTAAGGATCCCAACTGAAAAAAAACTTTAATTTTTAACATTTTCAGTCTCACTGAGAAAGCTAAGTGAGTCTCAAGGCAGGAAGATACCCATTTCTCGTTGTGGAGAATTCAGTCCTAAAAATCAAAAGCGTGAGTGCATCTGCCTCTGTGATACTGGGGCTCAGGGTGCCACCCTGCAAGAGCCACAGGACACTGTCAGAGGGACCCCAGGAAGCCCACAGAGGGCGCCTGCCACCTCTCCCTCTGCGACAGGCCCCTGGCACAAGGTGTCACCTGCCCACACTCAGGCGCCTACAGCACTGGCGGAGAAATCAGCCCTGGCCAGCTGTGCACTCGGACTGTGCCCAGTAAAACAAGAGGACTGAGCGCCTGTGACCTGAAAGTTCAAAGCCCGAATACCCTAGTATGCCACCTTCATCAGCTGCGCTGACACCACACTATGGCTTGTGTCTAGCTGTCCCGCTAGAGCCTCATGCAGTCATGATTACGGCAGGGCAGATGCTGCACCTGCCCTGGGGCAGGTAATCTGCATCACAGGTGAGCAGGGGGAAGAGGCTAGATAGCAGCGGGAGCTGTTGCCCCTTCCTCGCTCCCTGGCTCTGAAAGGTTGCTCTCTGCCACGTGGACTGAAACCTCCAGTAACTGTGAGCTAAAAAACCCTTTCCTTCCTTCATTTTGGGTGTTGGCTATTTGTCCCAGTAATGAGAGAAGAGTAACTGACACACCACATATGGAAAATTTCACACTGCAAAACTTGGTTCCACATATAAAGTTATTAAAAATACTTTATAACTGCCTTCACGCTAACTGCATAGGAAACACATAAGTACCACTGCGTAGGCTGGGGCACCATCACCTAAACTCACCAAGTATACACACGCATGCCACAAAGAGAAAGCCTCCCAAAAACCCAACAGCTGACATGCTTCTGACCCCAAAGACTACGGATAAGGGATGCTGACCCAATAGTAGTGGACAAGTCACCTTAGAAGGCACAACAGGCCTCTTTCATAGAGACACCTCTGTAGTGACTCTGCATCCTAACCTTTTGTTTGCAGTTAGTTCTGCTTGGCCTCTGAGTGGTGACTGAGTACTTCCTGTGGCCTGGGGCTCCCGGGTGCAAGGACAGAGGGTGAGGCACAGGGACAGACAAGGAGCAACATGAAGGCCCAGGGCACCCAGGCTGCAGGCGTGGCAGGGCCCTGGGGTCAGCATGCATCTCACCCTCCTGCACACAGCAGGGTTCCGTAAGTGTCTACTGAGCACAGTTTGGTAGTGTCCTCCTCCCAAGACAGCCCTGCACAGGGGCGCAGTGCTCATTCATTAGAAGCACGTCTCTTTCCAAACAGAGCAAACCATCAACAGAAAGAAAGAAGTAACTGAAGTGGTAAAGAAAAAAAGAAGTCGCAGAACTCAAGACCACACAAGACTCGTCACCCACTAAGGAACACGAGGAACACTCACACCTGGGGCCAGGCGACCTCCTAGCAGCACTGCCTGGAAAGCCACGTCCACATACCACAGCTCGCCAGTTGTCCTTACACAGAGAAAAGAACGGGCTGTGGCGGCTGTGCTGACGTGGCTCTGCAGGCCCCAGGTGACACTGCTGCGCCCACCCCCTCCTGAGGATCCGTGCCCACCGCCCTCAACACCTGTACAGTGCTGCCCCACACCCAGGTCCACTGTGCACTCTGGAGCAGCTGCTGAGTTGAGCGGGAGCCGCTGGGCCTGGGGGAGCCCCACTCCTGCCCACAGGAGGCCTGGCGCTCGCTCGAGCCTGGTTACACACATGCGTGCAACGCTCACCCTGCCCACGTGGCAGGGAGCAGGCATCAGCTCAGCATACCCGGCCCCTCTGCAACACCCTCGGGACGAGCTCCAAGACGGAGGGCTGCATGCAGGCCAGTGTGGCCTCCCAGGTCTGACGGCGGCTCCAGGCAGGGTGCTCCATGCTCTGCCTTGGGAGGCACTCTGCTTCCTCCAGCCACAGCGCACCAGGGAGAAACGCGGAGTGTGGATGGTGCAGCCTCAGTTCTGGAGCTGCTTCAAGGCCTCTCCTGTCCCGCAGATGCTGCAGTGCCAGGCGTGGGCACCTTTCTCAGCCCCACACATAAGAAGGCCTATAGGTGGGAAATGTCCACACAGCTCAATGCCTGCTGCTCAGAAATACACCCACAAGGACCATGAGACCATCAAGTCCTGAGTTCAAATGCTGACATGAGGAGTTGCAGCTGGCTTCTGGTGTTGGGTGGTTATCTCGCTTCTAAAGAAGAGCAGGAAGCTGACAGCTCATACTTCCTCCCTCGGCCACCTGCTATTCAGGGCAGTGGTGACCCACAGGCAGTGTGATGGACAGAGGGGATCCTGCCGGCAGGCCAGCCAGGGGAGGACTCCCAGGGGCAGCTGGCCGTGTCCCTGGGATGATGGGGACAAGCAGCGACACCTAGGCTCAGCAGGCCAAGAGGTGCACAGCTGCTGCTGGAACCGGGGAACCTCAGACGGGAGGACCCGGGCCTTGGGAACTGGCTATGTGTGCACAGCGAGGAAGGCACAGGACATAGACCAGGGGCTGCTCAATCCCTACGTGTGTCCATGGGGCCTCCGCGAGCAACCAAGAGTCCATTCATGCTCCCAAGGAGAACGGGGACAGCGGGGACAGCGGGGCGAGGCTGGGCACCGGGGACCTGAATTTCCCATCCAAACACCAACACCAGGGCTCTGCAGGCTCCCAGTGCAGAGCTGCTGCAGCAGTCTCTGGAGCATCCAGGGTCTGCCTTCCGTTAGTGTCCCAGGGATGCCGACGTGACGCGGGACCTCACCTTGCCTGCTGCGCCGCTCCGGACCAAGCCACTCTCCTTGTGAACTCTATGCAACTGCTGCCTGCAGGGCCGGTGTGGCCTCTGCCCAAATCTCTTCTGCCCTCCCTCAACCCACTAAGGCCTCAGCTCAAAGCCAGGTGTCCCATCAAGAGCTCTGCACTTTGGTGACAGCAGCCCGTGTGTGTTCCCCCCACCCAAGAAGGCTACCACACCCTGTAGCGCCCTGCCACCAGCCAGTACCCTCCCTGGAAACACCGGGACAGGCCGCGTGGGACTAGCGGATTTGGAAGGCATGCTCCTGCATAATGAGATGCTGTGGGAAGGGTCCTGACTCCAAACACAAGATTCATGTTGGGTATACGCCTCCGCACAGTCCAGAGGCAGTTTCATACGACAGCTGCAGTAATTTTGTGCATGAAGTTTGTGAACACTGAATCACCACAGAGCAAAGGGGTCATCTTAGTCGGCGGGCCGGAATCTGAACCTGGGCGCTCCCTGCTGACTGACAAATTGTGTCCTCACACTCACATCTGTACCATGCTAGGCAAGAAGATTGCCACATACCGTGAACACAGGCTAGCTGAGTACCACAGGGACCCTGCAAGTTTCTGATCTGGGAGCATTTAGGGTCCCCCCAAGAGACATGGCAATGCTAGCCCACTTTGGGAGTCCTGCCCACAGACAGTGTAGCTGTCCTCTCCCAGGACGTCCTACAGCGAGCGTGATGCAGAGCCCGCAAGGCCGCACGGTCCCACCCTCCAGCCTGCAGGTCCAGTGAGAGCTGACCCTCTCACCCCGGGCCCAGCCTCCTGCGTGGCCAGCCCCTCCTTGGCAGTGAGTGTCAGGTCTGCAAACACAGGGAGCCCTGACATCACCACTGGCTCCTGTGCCACCCGACAGGTCACCTGTGCCCATGAAAGACATCTGTGCCCCCTGGCGTGACCCCCAACAGTCGTGTGACTCTTCCTGGAAAAGCTGAGGTGGCACAGGAAAGCTTCTGCACAGAGCTGGCGAGAACAGGCATTATTCTCCTTATAGGAAAAGCACTGAGTGCCGGGTTCCCTGACCAAAAGGCTCAAATGAGAAAACACTGTCTCCTTTTCTCTGCAAACCCGAAAGACAGGCGTGGGGAAGGGAGGGCGTCTCAACTCAAGGAGCAGGTGCTAGGGGCTGGCAGCGTGAGCCAGGAGGCTGCTAGTCCTCGGCCTGCAGGGCCTGCGCGCGAGTCAAGCATTATACAGGGCCGAGAAGGCAGCAGAGAGCAGGCTTCCAGACTAGGCTCCTCTGTGACCTCTCTGTGGCCCTGCCCCACCCGGGTCAGCCAGCCTGCCCTTCAGAGCTCTGGGTCCCTGCACCAGGGCCAACATCTGCTCCAAAATCCTGATGGAGCCCCATCTTCCCACAGCTTAGCTAACAAAAAACCCCTGCTTGGCTGGGCTGTCTCCCTCCCAAACTGCCACTGTAACCCGGAGAGGGGCTGAGGTCATGAGGCCCTGCTCTATCTGCTATGTGCAGTGGACCAGCTGTCTCAAGAACTGCCTGGTACAAAAGCTGTCCCCCTGCACTTCGTGTCTTTGGCAAGGGCCTTGCCGGCTGTGGCAGGCAGCATGAGGCCAGCCCCATGATTCTGGACGCTGCACCCCCAGGAGCACTGCACAGCGACTCCTCCTCAGAATTCACTCCTCTGGAAGTCTGTTACACCAGCAGAAAACGGACACAGATGCTGATCAACATCCTAGGGAGGGTATTCTAGCACCAAGACCCACTTTTAAGTGCAGCAGAGAGTTTGCAGAAAACATTTGGACCCTTAAAATTCTTTATAGGTAAAACCCAATTTTAAGTGAAAAGGGCAACTTAGAAAGTAAGTCAATGTTTGCTTTTCACACAGTCAACGTTTTGCAGAGTCAGAGTCAATGTTTTGCTTTTCACAGCTCTATGTGGTTTTCTTTATTCCAAAAGGAAGTCTGAGGGGCCCAGACAAGACTTTCCTGTGCACGCACACTGTTGTCTTTACTTCCAGCCACGTAAGCAGCAAGTACGACTACATTCTGTACTGCGTGGAGGATCCAGTCGGCCTGTCCAGTCTGGGCAGGGCAGCGACTCGGCTTTCAAAGGAGCCAGTGAATCCTCCAAACCAGTAACGTAGGAGCCAGAAACTCAAAGGTCTCACAACACTCGTGACCTGACCGGAAAAGCCCTGAGGAGAGGAGGCCCCTCCCCTGGGAGCCTGCGGAGGACAGATCCACAGCCGCTCCTGGACACTAGCTGCCCCAGAAGCCCGCTGCACCTGTGTCCCCAACCCAGCACCCTGCAGCTCGCAGCCCTTCGTAGTATGTGGGGGCTGGGGGAGGGCGCAGTGCAGACCAGCACCCTGGGAGCAGGGGGAAGACGCCAGGGCTCTTCTTCCTACGCTGGGAGGACACGCACGGCAGCACGGCAGCGGGAAGGCAGCCACTGAGGACCTCAGAGGGAGGGAACACCTTCACCTTGGGCTGCCGCTGGCCAGGGCTCTGGCGCAGGGGACTGTGCACCTCCTCCAGGACCCCGTTAGCATCCCCCAGTGTGATCCCAGAACAGCACTACTTAAGGAAGCAACCTCAGAAAGCCAGAGAGAGCACGAAAGGTATCTAAAGGTAAGACTCTGCGCATGATCACGGCAGCAACTTCCCAATGTTTTTGCAGAGTGGTTCAAATAAAGTGCATCCAAAGCAGAGAGCAGCAGGTCACCACAGGCCACGGCAGTGACTGAGGAATCTCCCAGAGGTTCCTGGGTTTCGGGTCTTCCTCTCTCTGTGGAGAAGGCTAACAGTTCAGAACCATGCGTGCATCTGGCCCAGCCTAGGGCAGCAGGAACCCCGGGAGGCGTGGGAGCAGTGCGGAGCGCAGGGCACTCCAAGTGCAGCACCCGGGCGCCTGCTCTGCTGCTGCACTCCCTGGAGCCTGTGGGCGTCATGGCAACTCCCAGCCTGCTGCCAGGTGACACTCCCTGAGTGAACTGGGGTCAGACAGATTCCAAGGGCAAACCTTGCACCAGCATGGCGCCCGGAGAGCAAGCATGGCGTTTGGAGCCTCAGTGTGAGGCCGGCTGCCTCACTACCAGGGCCTTTGGCTTGGCTCTTCCTTTCAGCTGAGCAATAGCAACAGAAAGGAAGGTGCCGGCCTGGATGTTACCCCGGCGAAAGCCCAGGGCTCAGAGCTCATGAACACTACCGGATAGGGCACCTCTAGCCTCAAGAGCTGAAGGTGGGCAGAGGCTGGCTTCAACCCACGAAATGCCTGATTTTGCTTTGATTGTGTGTACATGTTTAAGAACTAAACTATGTGGAATGGAAAAAAGGAACAGGAGAATCAGTGACCAGCTGCTGCTGGAAGGTAGAAGAGGGAGACCAGGGCTGCAGACAGAGATGGATGTGGGCAGAGGGGATGGCGGCTTTGTACCCAGAGGGCACACTCATGGGTGAGCAGGCAGCCAAAGCAGGACAGCTGCCACCTGGGATGGTCAGGCCTGCAGCCCTCCTCTTGCCCTGCTCAGAGGTCTCACCCTGCGCCAGGAGGGATGTCCCAGCATCCAGGCCAGGAGGCTCCAGCAGGAAATGCACCTCCTGGAAGGCGGGGCCAGCAGCTCCAAGACTCCACTCAGAAGCAGGAGCAGAGGATCTGGGGGCCTCAACAGGAAAGGGAAGCCGGGTGGAGGAAAGCAGCTTTGGTGACCAGGCAAAGTGGTCATTAACAGAAAATAGGTACGGGGGACAAGCCTTAAACACCAGCATCCTGGCAGGCTAAGGCAGGAGGGTTGCAAGTTTAAGCCTAGACTGAGCAACTTGGTGATTTACCAAAATCCTAATCAAAAATTAAAAAAGACTGGGGTCATGGCTCAGTTAAAAGGGCCTAGGTTCAATCTCAAGTCCTATTTTAAAAAAAGGAGAAGCACAGAGGGGAAGAGAGAAAGAAAGGGAGTAAGGGAAAGAAAGAAATTGCTAAAAGTTAAAGGAAACGACTATAACTGAGAAATGATAGCAAAAACATTTTTTTTTTTTTAACGGTACCCAGGATTGAGTTCAGGACCCTGCACTTGCCAGGCAAGCACTTATCTACTGAGCTATCTCCCCAGCCTGCAAAAACAATTCTAAATCCCTGGAAGAGTATAAATACAAAGACAAGCAAAAGTCTAGGAAGTAGAGCTAAACTCAAAACACTGGAGACTAGGAGCTAAAGGACCAACTCCTTTCACAGGAGCAGCGCTCCGGTTTGGACTGGGCTGTGGAAGCTGAGCTACTGGGCCAACCGGGGCTCCGTGCACCGTGTGCTCCCTGCCAGGACACAGCGGGCCACGGCGGGCCAAAGCAGCAGCCCTGGTGCCAGGGAGCCCTAAACCCAAGGAGCCGCCTGGTCCATCTAGGCTACTTCCTCGGGTAGTGCACCACGCAGACGAACATTTTCCAGGGAGAAACTGGAGAGGAAGAAATAACCGAAGAGCAACCCAAGAAGATCCCAGAGTTGGTAATCAGTATGTGTTTCCGGGCTTCACAGTGTCTCAAAAGCTGGGAAGACACAGTGCTAAGACTCAGCACAGCAGGTGTCTGGATCAGGCATGGATGCCTCCCCCAGGGCAGATGAACAGGAACAGTGGGATTTCTCCCTGTAGCTCGGTCAGTGGAGTGGGGTGCAGGGAGAACACCCCAGAGCACCCCCACAGGACCACAGCTGGCAGCAGGATGTGTGCGGGCACAGAGGGCAAGGGGGAACAGTCCCAGCAAGTGCAGGGCTATGGGACAGTCAGAAGGGAGAGCCACAGTCCTCCAGGAAGAGCCAGCAACCTGAAACTTAGAAGTGCCCCACTCCTTCCCAGCCCGGAAGGGACTTTGCTTAGGAACTCTGTACCATCAAACCATCAAGTTGAGGGGGAAAGAATGCCCCCAGGCAGCCTCAACATTCACCACTACCCCGACCTAACTGGTAGGGAAAGCAAGAGTCAGGCAAGTGGGCCCTGGCAGGCAGCTCCAGGACAGGGGTGCCAGGCTGTGGCTGCTCCCCACAGTCCAAGGCAACCGAGGGATGGCCTAGATCCCAGGCAAAGACAAGGCCACCAGGTCAAGGGTATGGCGCTGCGTGAGGTAGTGCACAAAGCACGTTTCTCAAAAGGACTAAAAAGTCAATCATTAGCTCCGGAGAGAACAAAAAGTAATGTAGCACACGGCTCACTATAAACAGCTCTGACACAGCCACCCACAGAAACAAATGTTGGTGTCAAAAATCACACAGCACACACGAGTGGAAAGGGAGAGAAGAGGGGAAGAACGGAGTCACTCAGAACTTCCGTCTTGTCTGGGCAGGCACAGCTGAGAAACTGAAGAGTGTGCTTCTGGCTGGGGACAGCGGAGGGAGGCTGCAGGGCACTGCTCACCCCACACCTTGGGGGATGCAGCCGCTGCTAAGGGACGAGCCAACCGGCCATCCCACCAGGTCTCTACCTGGCTGACACAGAACTCAATGGGACTGGTTCCACAGGGTGGTGAGGCACTAGTGGTGCTGCCTCATTAAGTGCCACTGTGCTGGGGAAACCGAAGCAAGGGCAGTGAAGCCTTGCAGTGGACCAGCTGTGGTCACCGCCCCCACGCCCACACCACAGTGCAGTAAGCCAAGAGGAGGCAGAGAAGAGAAAGGCAAGCCAAGAAGACTGAGAGCCTGACTCTCCCGGCAGCAGGGCTGTTTCTAGACGCAGTGTGGACAACACACTTTAACGGGGGAGGGGGGGGTGATGTTAGAGATTCTCCACCACTGTGCCGACAGGTGCATTTTTGGTGTGCTGGGGCCCTAGCAAACGCCCCAAGATGCTTCTCCCTGCAAACCTGCCCATATGGCCCACTGCTGGCAGCCTCAGGACATGCCCTACCCTACCTTGAACCCGGCCGCCCGGGCTCCTGTCCTCCTGGGCAGCGCCCACAGCCCACTCCAGCTCACTGCCGCGTCCTGAGGATGCCTGCACATCAGTTCTCGCTGCAGCTCTCGCCTGGATGGCTCTCCGACTTCAGGACCACCTCCTGCCTGGCAGTGGTTCTAAGTGGTTCTAAGTGGTGTCTCCAGACTTACTGAACCAGAACCCAGGTGGGAGCCAGAGAGCCAAAGTCTGAAAACCTCGCCAGCGACTCTAGGGATACTCTGGGATACGCTTTGTGCCCTTGTGCCGGCACTCGACACCCACACTGCCGAGCCCTGCCGCTCACGAAGGAATGGTGGGGAGCGTCCTATGGCATGGCTCTATGAACCGCAACTTGGGTCTAATCTGAGACACACTCCCCCAGGCCCCAATCAACACTGCCTGCTGGCCGGGGCCGGGGCGGGGCTCCGGCCCCAGCTGCCGGCCAGCACTCACACCCCGCTCTGCAGTTTCCATCTGCGCGACCTCATAGAGCATTATCACTACACCCATTTGCTGGTTTACCGCGATGTGGCTCCTCAGTGCGACCCTGACCCTAAGTCAAGAGTCACACCTGCACACACAGGTAAAAACTCCGCGAACTTGCGCATCACTGCCGAGGCAACAGCTCCTGAACCGGCGAACGGTCCTTCTCTTCCGGCTGGGACCCCTTCCTCAAGCCCCGCTCCCGTCAGGCTGGTAAAACCACCCAGCGCTCGCCGGGCAGCGTCCGCCGGCTGGCCTACGGCGGCTCCGCGGGCTCAGACCAGCGGAGGCCACCCTCCCGCGCCGACCCCGGCCCGGCCAGCCCTAGGTGGCGGCGGTCCCCTCCTGCCGTCCGGAGGCGGGACTCCGCCGAGCGCGGCTCTGGTGCCCCGCGAAGTACGGGGAGCAGTAACTGCTATTTACGGCTCCCCAGCACTCCAGCCGGACCGCCTCCCGCTCGGCCTCCGCACTGCCTTCCCTCCACCGAGGAGACACCTGGCGGGGTGTCGCGGGCCCGGCCTGAGTGAACGCCGAGCCCGGCGCCCGGCGACGTGGACGGCCGGGCCCGCGGGACCGCCAGGCCCGAGCGCGTGGAAACCCGACCCACTAACCGCTCCGCCCCGCCGGGGGTCACTCACAGGCGACATAGGCGAGCAGCGCGAGGCCCAGCAGCAGCTTCATCCTCCGGCGGCTGACGGCCGACCCGAGGCGCACTAGCGCCTGACTCACCATGCCCGAGCGCGGGCGGCGTGCACAATGCGCGCCGACGCCGCGCTAGCCGCCGGCTTCCTCCCGGCCGGGCTTCTGCGCACGCGCGGCCCCGCCCTCCCTGGGCCCCGCCCCGTCACCGCCCACCCCGCCGTCTGCGCAGGCGCACTGCCCTGCTCGCCGAAGTTTCGGTCGTGGTGCGGGCGGGGCCCATGTGCCTGCGCTGGGCACCTGCCCTGGTAGGGTGGCGCCGAGGTGTGTTCTCCAGGCGAGGTGGCGGCCGCGCTGCCCTCGCGGCTTAGGCGTCTGTGATCACGGTGCTGCCTCAGGTTCCTGGCTGGACTGTGGCCTGCAGAAGGAGGCGCGAAGGGAGGCCCCAGGCCGTGGGGCGAGCTCGCCTCCGACCGCCAGCCGTGCGTGGCTCACGGTGCTGACTTCACCTGAGCCGCGTTTTTGGACTCTTAGAGACCGAAGAAGAATCAAGACCCAGCCCGCGCAGCTGCGGGGCGGTGGGGGCCCCCGCCTTTGAGCCTCAGCACAGGCGCTGCGACTCTGCGCAGCCTGCCCCACCCGGCACCGCGCAGTCGGTCCGCGGGGCGGCCCCGGGAGCCCAGCGCCAGTTCCCGCCGAGACCGGGTGACAGCACGCCTGGCGTGGGAGCGGGGGCCGAGTGCGGGGCCTGAGCCCCTCCTGCTTTGCAACTGTGGTTTTCGGGGTGAGCTGAACGGCAGAGGAAGGACGCAGCTTCGTGGGTGCCCCCTCACTGGCCAGGTCGACCAGGCTGCCAGGCAGGTTCCACGCAGGAGGCTGCAGGTGGCGTTTCCGTGGTGGTATCTGTCAATTCCAACAGGCCGACGTGTGGTGGAAGATTGGCCCTCTCTGCAGAACTCCCTGAACCCACCCTGCAGGTCAAGCGGTTTTCCTACACTGAGCTGGCTGCTCCCGCTCCTGTGTCGTGAAGGAAGTCGCGGATGCCATTTGTGCTGCTTCTAGAGTGGCCGCTGCCACTGTTGCCACCCAGAAAGCTGTTGGTGCCCTCGGAGCTGACTTCCTGGTCACTTCAGCCAGGCCGCGGAGTGAGGAAGCGGAAATGCACAGCAGCAGCAGCGAGGAGAAGCTGGCGGGGCCCCAGGCTGCTCCGGAAACCTTGGCGCAGGTGCAGGCGGCACCGCTTCGGGTCCCGACGGTTCCACCCGCTGTCTCACCAGTGTTCTTCGAGGCACCTGTGAACAACAGTATCTTGGGCAGTTAACTAGTTACACGCCCACGCTGCTGGTGCCGGGGATCATTAAAAATGACTCACACACGGAGGGGAAAACCCGCACTTAGGCAACCCGAACACTGTGCGCGGGACCCGGCCAGGTATGGCCATGACAACTTCATTTGGTTCTTGGCACAGCCTGTGGGGGCAGGATTACTGTTGTTGGACCTTAAATAATACTTTTAGAATATGTGGCCGCTGTAGTTCAGGCTGGCCTTGAACCCACAGTGTGGCCCATGCTGGCCTTAAACTTGAGGAGCACCCTCCTGCTTCAGCCTTCACCACAGTTACCTGTGGGATTACACACTTGGGATTGCGCACCACCACAAATAAGAAAAAGTGGTCTATGTTTATGGTGTGAAGATGAGATTTTTATATATGTTACTTATAAGATGGCTCAGGTAAGCTGGTGGACACAGCCACTGCCCCACGGTCTTAATTTCCATGCTGAGAACAAGCAGTACTCAAGCTCACAGAGCTTGTGGCGCACTGTCACCGCTGTGCCGGCTAGTGGCGCTCGGGAACTTAGCACAGGACACCTCCCGCTGGAGCAGCCTGCTCCCCCACTCTCACCTCGGAAACACAGGCTCCTCCCAGCTTCTAGGAGCTGGGCGTTGTTGATTCCTGCGCGCTTGCTTGCAGTGTTTGTGTTTCTGCGTCTGGCTTGTTTACCCTAGACAGCGTGCTCCAGGCTCCTCACGTCCCCTCCACGGCAGGATTGTTTGAAACTGAGTAATATTCCTTCCATGCATGATCATGTTTCTTGGTCCATTCCTGTGTCAGTGAGCGCTGAGTTGCCTCCTGCTTTTGGCTACTGTGAAAAAAAGCGTTTCGAGCACAGAAGGGGGGCTATCTCTGAGACCCTGCTTTTATTCCCTGGTAATGGACCCGGAAGGGGTTTGTAGGCGCAGCCACCGGCCGGGGTTTAACTGTGGGCAGGACCTCTGTGTTTTCCTTAGGGCTGTGCTGGGTTGTGCTGTACTTGACTTCACTCAGTGGGGCAGCGAAGCTCCCACCGTTTGGTTTGTGGCCAAGGTTACCCTCACCCCTGGAAAGGAGGGCAGGGCTTGAGCCACCTTTCCTGGGGCAGGGGGTGTCTCTGTGGGCCTGTTCACAGGCTGTGCTGGGCGGGACAGGGCTGGCTGAATGATTGAGGAACTTTCTGGAAGGGCGACTCCTTTCAGAGAATAGAGAGCAAGTCAGGACACTCCTTAGTCTTCTTTAACGTCCTGCCTGGTTAACCACGGTTTGTACGCAGGCTACAGCCTGCTGGTCAGACTTAATCCACATTTGGACGCAGAGCACAGGATCATGACTGGCACTGTGGCTTTATGGTGGCTTCTTCTACAGGACAGTGCTGTGCTATCTGCTGATTGTCCTGCGCCTCACGGGTCTGTGGCTTTGTGATCTGTGACACATTATAGTACCGCATGTGTGAGAGATGCAGCAAAAGCAGTCCTCAAATCGGAGCATCCTTTGACCATGTCCCTGTTCTGAATGTTGACACAATGTATCAACCTTTACAGGGTGCATAGGGGGAAGGCTCCATAGGGAGCCCTTGTTTCATTAGATGAGCAGAGAACAAAAACCAAAGGTGTCAAGGCCCTGGAAAGTCTCCAGAGGCCTATGGCTGCACCTGTGCCCTGGCCAAGAGTCACTTGCTCAGCTCCAGCTGTGCTTCTTGACCTTGGCCTCTACTGGAGCCAGGCAGGTGCATAGCAGCATGGCTTCTGGCTTCCCGCTGGGTTGTACCTGGAGGAGACTGTGGTTGGAAGGTGGATGGAAGATGGGAGATGCTCCACCCCTGGCTGGTCCAGTGTGGCTCTGGCAAGTGGCTCTGGCACCTGCTGTGACTGCAGGGGGACAGGTGGCCCTGACCAGCAACCTGAGATTCCCCACATCATCAGGTCCTCTTCCTGCACTGAGCAGAGCTGCTGACTACCTGGGTGCCTTCCCAGCCTCCGGGCTCTGGAGGACACACCTGTTTCTCTCCTCCACAATCCTCCTTCCTCTGGCTTTTCTTGAGCCTGTGCACATCTTTGGGGCCAAAACCCGTATGTTCAAGCTCTCCTGTTTCATGTACTGGCATAGCAGTTTTTTCAGTAGAGCTTGCTGGTGCATTTCTCTCTAGGAATTTTGAAAGAGCAGCTTGGTCTGGTCTTTTCCCAAGTTGCCTGGCGTGAAGCCAACCCTCCCCCTTGCCAGCTGGCCAAGGCCCCAGCTGGTCTCCTGCTGGTGACCACAGGTGACTACAACAACTGTGCTGCAGTCTCTTTCTCGGGTGTGTTCCTCCGAGTCAGTGGTTTGCAGGAGAAGATAGGTCGAGACAGTGCTTGCTGCCCTGAGGTGTATGGCTCCTGCATGACGGAGGACACGGAATGCTAGCAGAGGCTCAGGTACAGATGGGTTTCATTGGGGACACACGAGCACCCTGAAATCGCAGGTCGAACATTCCTTCTCCAGGGGCTTTTAAAAATGTATTTTTTTAAGGAACAGTTTTAGCTTCACGCAAAAACTGAGAGGATGGTAGAGCGTTCCCGTCCCCGCTCACACCCTGCACTTGTTATTAGTGTGTTGCCTCCACCTCTGCGTCCAAGATGCACACATTCCACGTAACCTTATGGCTGTTAGTCCCCTGGCTGGGCGCCAAGGCTACAGCGCTCTCCTCACTGGGTGGCTCTGAGCCACCACTCCACCCCCAGGAAGAAGCACCCAGTGTGGCCGCGCGAAGGATGGGGAAGTACATGAAGTACTGGGGACTCCTCTGCGTGGGGCTGTCTCCTCTTTCCTACTATCCATCATTCAGGTTGCTGTGCATTGCTCAGTATTCATTCGATACTTTGAGTCCTTTTGTTCTTTAAATTGGTCTAAAGGGGATAGTGGTAGCACAGGAATGTGAGAGGCTGAGGCAGGAGGATTGCCACAAGTTTGAGGCTAGTCTGGGATACATTGCGAGTTCAAGGCCAGCCTCAACTACACAGAGAGACCTTGTCTCAAAAAAAGTGTTTGGGCCTATTTGGTGAGAGCTCTTTCACGGGCTCTTGACCCTTTTGACAAACTCTCATCACTGCGAGGACTCTGTGTCTTTTCCCTCGTTTCCTTGGAGTGCCCTCCTCCTGTCTGGCAGGGTGAGATACTCCGAGCATCTCTGGGCTCTTTCTCGCCGCTGACACCTCTCCAAGGGTCTCTGCCTTCTCTTATTGAGAAACAGTGTTAGAAACCAGGATCTGGAGGTCATTGTGCTGGTACCGTGTGTGTGTGTGTGTGTGTGTGTGTGTGAATCTGTGTTGACCCACATATTAATAAATATTTCTACAAGTCACCAAATATATCTATACCAGGGATGATTGAAAACTATGTGAAAGGTTAAATTTTAGAAATGTATTGCAGACCCACGGCCATGAAAGCCCCCTCCAGACCCTCACCCACGCTTCTCGCATCCCACGCTCCCCTCTCTGAGCAGTCTGGAGTCCTCTTCCGTGGATGGGTAGATGCACTGTCCTGGCCGCCTCAGTGTCCTGAGTTGATTCCAAATGTTTCCCTTTCACGGTCATTTTGACCTTGGGGAAGAGCTGGGCGGCACTTGGTGCTGGATCTGGTCAGTGAGGTGGGCGAGAGCTCACTGGGGTGTGTTCATTTGGCAACACTTGCCACAGTGTGTAGAACTGGTCAAGGATGTACGGGCAGCCACCAAAAGACACTCAGAAGAGACTTTCCTGAATTGTTTCGGAGGGTGGCAAGAACCGTAGCGTGAGTGTGTCTGAGGTGAAGGGGACAATTCTGAATTTCATGGCACTGTATCTTTTATGGTAAGACATTTTAAAAATTTAAACATTCACTGTATTTCAATCACACCTCCCTCCCTTGTGATCAGAGAAGCTCCCGCCTATGTCGCTAGATCCCATCCAGCACCGGGGGAGTCTTGGCCTCCTCCCTGCTTCGCCGTGCCTTCTGACCCCTCTATCTGTGGCCCATTTGCCAAGTTGCTCGATTTGACCTCCCAACTGTAGCAGCATCACTTTGCGGCCCTCACCCGCCTGCTGCCCTCCCTCCCCCTGGCCCACGGCAGCCCCAGGACTCCCGTTAGTGCCTGTCCAGGGCAGCGCGTCTCCCCTCACCCAGCCCCTTGCAGCGGCCTGCGCTTCTCTCCTCGGCTTCCCATGAAAGCATCTTTTTGAGCAAGCCCACTTCCTTCCCTAAGGCAGACTTGGTCAGCGCCCTTACAGTGTCACCTGAAAGCTGGCTGCGAAGCCCGACTTCAGGGGTGCCTGCCAAAGTCAGGATTTTCTAGATCCCCAATACTCTGCATTCTTTTGCCCCCAGGAGAGAGGTTTATAGCCATGTTTGTATGAAAGAATGCACTCCAGGCTTCTGTAGTGACTAGGTGAGTGTTCCTGGGCCACCTGCAGGGACAGTGGCTCACCGTGCAGCAGATTAGAGGGCGGAGTTGGGGCTTGGTATCTGGGCTCAGGTGACTCGGTATCCTGCGTCCAGGCCACACCTGATGTGGCTCAGGATGTGACAGCCCCGCAGCTGTCATCAGTGGTGGTGTTGAATAGCATACTTTCGGGGTGCAAGGAGGACAGGGATGATACCATGAGGAACGCTTTCGGGATGAGGTAGCACACCCCGTGAACATTCATCCTTGTAGCTGTCGTGAGGAGGTTTTGCTCTGAAGAGCTGACGCTTGCAGTGACAAAATGCACCAGGCAAAAGTGTTTTCTCAAACCTGAGACTCATGCGGGTGGGTGAACGGCAGCTTTAGCACGGGCATCATCGGCTGATTTCAGAAACACCCTCTCCCCGTGGGCATATTAACTTTTTGAATTTTTCTGATCATTTTCTTTCTGTTCTTTTCTGCTTTCAGAAGCAGAAATTTCAGACAGAAAATGGTATATGGAACCCTACTGAAAACCGCCCTCACTAGGGTAGAAGGCAATATCTATCGTCCAATGTCACATCCCCTGATAAGGACAGTCACTGCAGCAGCTGCTGCAAAAGTGCAGGTTATAATTTAGGCGTCAGTGCATGAAGACAGTTGGTCACCGAGGAAAGTGGTGCTGTACCTCCACAGAGCCTTCAGTCAGGTTTTCCGCTCACTAGTCTCTCTTGGTGCCTGAGAAGCCGATTTTTCCTCCAATCACAGATGGCTGGAAGGTGATAAAATCAGTTGTTCCCTTGGGACCTTCCCAATTGCAAATGACACAGCCAACTTAGTCTACTATTGGAAAAGGATAAGGGACCATTGACAAAAAAGAGCAATACAAATGACCCCAGGGCTCAGTCTTAAGGGACTGGGAGTGAGATCTCAGGGCTGCCTGATCTTCTTCCAACCCCCCACCCCTTTTGTCTCTTCCCTCCCTCAGCTTTCCTTTCTTGATCTCTTGAACATGCGCACGTCCCTGCTTCTGTCTGCGCGGGCCCGATTCTCACATCATGTAGGACCCAAGACCTAGAGCCCGTGGGCCTGTGCTTCTGTATGGCTTACCACCCCAAAATGGTCTTATATTATAATTGGTTTAAAAAAACTAAGTCAACAGGAAAGCTGTCGTTCTTGCCACGTTGAAACTCTATGAAAGTCACATTTCTGTGTCCAGTCAGTTTCACCACACTGTCACCGCTCTTGTGCCTTGGGTGCTTTTGCATTGCAAAGATGGAGCTGAGTCATTGTGACAGTGTGTGACGCTCATCACTTTTTTGCTGCCCACACTGCGAGCCACAGTGACACTATCTTAATACAGTTGCATAATCTTCAACCACAGCTATCACTGGGCCGAGCTGTCTTATCTTTCTCATCACACTGCATATTATGCCAAAATAAGAAAACAAAGCTGGACTGCAAGGGTCGTGCATGCAGGACAGAGAAGAGTGTGAACGACCTCACTGGGTTAGTGGCAACCTTTGTGCTGATTGTGCGTTGGCTGTGCTACCCGAGGACCACACAGGTGGACCCTATCAGAGTAAACAATCACAGCAGTGTGCCCCATTCATGGGAAAGTGCCAGAAAAGTGGCATAGCTAGGACAGAATGCTTCATTAGGCAAAACTTCATCAGCCTGAAAAAGGAAGTCTGCAGGTGGTTATTCGTAAGCCAAGCAAAGGCAGCTATGTATCCACAGTATACTGTGGATTGGATTGCAGTAGCCAAGTAAGTATGTCCCGAGAAAGCAAACTTACTTAAAACTTTTAGTCTTGTGGTGGACCTGGAGTTGGGGTACCAGGAATGCAATCAAGTGAACTTAAAAACAAGATGGAGGGCTGGTGAGATGGCTCAGTGGTCTAAAGCACCTACTTAGAACAAGCTTAGCAAAGC
>NDGN011532798.1:658-31640 GCA_002564285.1 Tympanoctomys barrerae
TCCTTCCTTCCTTCCTTCCTTCCTTCCTTCCTTCCTTCCTTCCTTCCTTCTTTCTTTCCTTCCATTTTATTCAGTTGTTTATTTGTATACTCTTTGAGGTAATTGATCACTTTTTATAATCATTCTTATGAAATCTTTAGTATATTGTCTATATGATATCATAGGAGTTAGTTTCTAGGAATATATTAACTTCTGGAGGGGTCATGTTCTTTGTTTTTTCATGTTTAACTTTCTACATGGAAATTTGCTTATCTGCTGTGAGTTTCTTTGCCCTTTTATGTGCGGGTCTTCCTTTGGGTCTTCTCTGTTAGGGTGCTAGTGTGCACTGGAATATCACTCTGTTGTGTAGGGTTGTGTTTAGTTCTCAGTGCATTTTGTGCATTTCCTTGTGGCTACCTTATCCGTGATTAGTGGAAATTGACAGCACATACTAGAACAGATCCTGTGTGTCCCACTGTCCCTGTAGATCTTGCAAGAATATGATCCTTCTGGTAGTGGGCACAGGTGTATTTTAAACAGTAGAATATGTGGTGTGGACCCCCTTGAATGCTTCTCTGATTTTGTTAGAATGATATGGTGTGAAGGTTCTTAGTAGGTGTGCTCTATAGAAGTTGAGTTGTTTCTCTATTGCTGTGGAGTAAATGCGCAAAAGCGAGAGACAACTTCCTCTCTAGCCTGCCCTTCCTCCCAGCCAGTTTTTCTTTGTCTGAGGACTTATTTCCTCTATTATTTAGGTTAAAGGGGCTGGCACAGTTGAAGTAAGATTAGGTTGTAGCTGAAGTAAGGGCAGGTTTCTCCCTCCTAGTTGGGTAGTGTAGGCCTATGGAACACTTCTAACCCAGCATTCTTGGAGAGGTAGGCTCCACCCCAGCACTGTTCAAAGGGAGGACAACCTGGTTAGACAGACCTGCTAGAGCAATACAGAAAAAAAAATTAGAAAGTCATCAGGACCACTTTCCTAACTAAAGGAAAGTGGCAAAGATTATATGTAATACATTAAATAGTTGCATATTCATAGGACAAAGCACAACAGTGTCATCACCAACAACAAAAGCAGAAAAAAAGCAAACATGATATAAGAGAGAGAAATGGGAAGAAAAGAAAATGTGGGGAAAAAAGTGAAAGTGAGATAAAATTCAATTAGGGAAAATAAAACAACAGAGTAAATTAAATATATTAAAAAAGTTTTTTTAGCAAGAAAAAATAAAGAGCACAAAGAGAAGAAAAAAGGGAAAAGAATTAAATCAAAACAGAAAGTAAAGCAAAAGATTAGTCAGAAATTTCTCGTGGCTAAGGAATTTGGTTGGAGAAGCAGGCAGCCAGTTGCAGGGTAGAGAATGAAAAGCTACTATAATTGGCTGCTTCCTCAGCCTATGGCTGACCTGTTACGAAAGTTTGTAGGCTTTGGGACACATTTTCAATGGGAAGGCTGAGAAAATGTTGACTGTGTCTGAGGACATGTGACTTAGCTGGACTTTCAGGTGTATATTCAGGCCATAGCAGTTGACTAGAGCAGCCAGGGGCCCTTGGCTCCATCCCAGTATCCCAGAAGTGTGCAAGACTGGCACACATGTGTTCCCACTCTGCCTGGGTTCCTCCAGGAGTGTCAGATGACTGAGAAGCTGCCAAGACACTTCTTTGTTGATATGGACCTTGTGGCCCCTTGACCATTCATGGTAGATCTTCACCTTCTTTTAAGGTTCTTGGTCAGCATGCTTGCAGCATAGACCTTTTAGACAGCAGCATAATTTCAGATTGGCACCGTGCTGGCTGAGGAGCTGCCCCAGCTAGGCATAGCCTCAGCTTGGGTGAGTGAGTGTACAGGAGTGAGGTGTGTGGCACACGGCCAAGTTGTGGTGTGTTGATACCACCCCAAAAGGCTTCAGAGAGCATGGTGGAGCAATGAAGGTTTTATCTTCTGTGCTGGAGAGGTGGCCCCGAGGACAGAGGCCTCTGTCAGCATCTTTCTCAAATACATTCTGTTGTCAAGCACTCTGCTTTTGCCTCTAGTTACCCAAGGCAGTACCCACTCTCCATTCCACTCTCTGTTATGGCCCCTGATGCTCCCTGCTTGAATTTTAAAGTGAACATCTGTTCCATAGTCCCCTCAGGCAAGACTTCCCCTTGTAGCCATCTCCCAGCAGTCAATGCAGAGGGCATCTAAGGGATTTGCACTTTTGATCACTCTGAGCTTTCCAGTCCCTGAAGGAGACTAGTCCCTAATAATAGGACCCTTCTCAAGGTGGTTTCTGGCTGTAGTCCTTTCAGCATGTGGTGAGTGATTAATGGTTCTCTTTTCCAGTGCTAGCGTATTTCGTGGGATGAGTGGCTTTCATACTAAATTCCCAATCTCTGGTCAGTGCTTCTGTGGATCATGTCCTTGGGCTACAGATAGGACTGTTGGTTAGCTAGTAATATTGCAGGTTTCTTATTGACAGCTTTACTTAGAAAGTGTTGATTTCCCTGCTCCTATTTGTAGAGCCAGGATGAAGTTATAAGCTGTACTCTGCCCTTCTCTGCAGTATTTTTTCACGTTCCTATGCTCTTCATTTTTCCTTTTACTTCTCTCTGTTCCCAGAATGTTTCCTCACTTTTCTTGACTGAGATGTAGGATACATCCATCCTGCCATCTTCCATTAGAACCCACAGCTTGTCCTGTTCTATTATTTGCAAAACTTTCTTCACTTATCTTCCAGGTTTCCCCAGGTTTTCTTCTCTAGTCATTCTCATTGTCTTTTGCTGATTCCTTCTGATGGTCCTCCTTACTGCTGAATTGCTCTGTGGTTTAGTCCTTGCAATTCTTCAGGAAGTCCCTAAAGACTTATGCCACAAGGATGCACAATGGTGTGTTTATTAGCGTGGTGCTAAATGCCTGTCTGGGTGTGTGCACTTCTGGCTTTCCCTAATCTCCACACTCATTATTGGATTGTTTACTTCACATATCTTTTTGACTACCCAGTACCCAGAAAAGCCTGAGTCATCTTGAAATCTTCTTGGCCTGCAGACTTCTTGATTTAAACAAATGGCAATGAGGGATAAACATTCAGCAGTTATTCACCTCTGTTTCTCTCTAATCGGTTGCCTTTTGACCTTTTAGAGCTTCCTTCCTTCACTCCAGCTATTTTAGTCTCTTTGATGTTCTTCTGGCATTCCAGGTATTATCCAGCCTCAAAGCCTTTTGTATGGTAATCTTTTATTTCTCATAACATTTTGGCATACTCTTCGGGTTGTTTTCCAAATTCTTTTAGTTGGACTTTACCTGAATTATCTGTCTAAAAAATTAATTCCTTTTCCCATATCAGCTGCCATTTCCTTAAATGTGTTCTGGGCTAAAATCTTCTTTATAACATTTAACCTTGTTTAGCAAACTAGATGAATGAGTCACTTCTCTAACACTGGAACAAAATACCTGACACACACAACTTAGGGGCAAGAGATTTACTTTAGCTCATGATGCTGGCAGCTCAGTCATGGCTGGTTGGCTCCATGAAGAAAGAGCATAGTAGGCAGGCCTGGCAGAGGAAAGCTATTCTTCCCATCAGGGGACAGAGAAGGAAAGTAGAGCCATGAGAGACACATTTTCCAATGGCACATCCCTAATGATTCTACTCTATGTCCTGTTACCACATCCTGCTAATGATTTAAATCACCCATAAGTATAGCACCCCACCCCATTACAGTGCTATAATTATTATATAAAATCCGCCCACCCTGAGAATTTTGGGGACTTCAATTCAAATGATAACAGTATATATATTTCTTACTTTGTAGTTATTGCTTGATCCTTATTTCAGAGAACTTGAGCTGAATGGGCAAGAACATTCATGTGTTTTGCTCACTGCCTTCAATGGACCCAGCAGGGCCTCAGTGGAAGGTGGGCTTCCAGTAACAAAAGCACCACAGCTCTGCCTGGTTCTCACCCCTTCCACCCTCCTTCCCTTCTCTATCATGCCTTCTAAAAGCATTCCTTTTGTTTCTCTTTCTCTTCTCTTTTCTTTGTTTTTTGCCCGTGTATCTTCTACTTCCTCTTCTTCCTTTTCCTACTTACTCTATTCCTTCCTCTTTATCTCCTTCCTTTTATTCTTCCTTCTCTTTCACATCTTTTCTTAACAGGCTTTGGAAAGGCACTGAGTTAGTTCTGTTTCAAGCCATCTGTTAGGATGGCACCTCCTTGGTGACATAGAGAAGCTATGTTCCCTGAGATACTGGCTTCCTGAGACATTGAAGAGAGGCCTCCTGTTTTTGGAGATTCTGAGTATTAACCAACTGGGTGAACTGCACTTCCTGTGGCTCACTAAATGCTGCTGATTCATGGATGAGAATCACTGTTTTGAGAATAAATTGTTCCTACAGGGAGAATTCAGGCTTCTCTATGCCAGCATAGTTTTCAGTGATTCTCCTTTACATCTTATAGGAGTGTGCCATAGTCACACAACAGCTTAATTTTCCCATGTCTGCATGTCGTAAGCTCTATAAGGATAGGAACACGTTCTGAACACGAAGGTCTAGAGCAGTACCCAGTTCACAGAAGAATGTAACAGGTATTTTGCAATATTTTGGATATTTTTGAATGAATGAATATGTAATTCTCATTTAAAACAGGAATATATAAAAGAAAACAATACTGGAAATTTTATGATGATCAAACATTGAGAGTCAGTATTTAGTTTTACTTTCACTTGTTTTATCCATGCTACTTATAAGAGAAAGCTTTGTGACTTTTGACATAAAGTGACAAAGCTTCTAGTTCTTATATAAGCTTTATGTTCTAGTTCTTATATAACTGATACCTTATTTTTGCAGTGCTTTTGTACGTGCTACTGAGAATCTGAAATTGGTTTTGTTGTAAGTGTTCTTAGTTTGTCATCTTTGCTAGAATATTTTCATAACTGTTTATTTTTAGTGCAGATATTTTTTTTCTTCCTTTACCCATACTCCTGATAGGCCACTAAATGATGTTGTGCACTTTCAAAAACAAACACATAAAGTCTTATAAAGAAGACTTAAGATGTATTTTGGATGTGGCATAGCAGGTATTGTTTTTTTGTACTTGTGACCTTTATTTAGTTCATGTGTTAGTTCTCAAATATGAAAAGCTACAAGAAAATGAGCTGAGGTTGTACTGTTTCTCCTAAGGCATTTTATATTGGAAACTGGATATGCATTGTACCTCAGTGGTTAAAACAAACACTTTATGCATGTAGGTGAGTCATTTCCCTGCATGCAGCTTGTAAATACTATGTCACAGTGTGTATACTTGTGTATTTCTGAAGATGAGCTGTGATGACAGATAAATCTTATTTCTAAGAATGGGATGATAGAACAGATAAATGTTACTGAGTTACATTTATTTAAAAATAATGCTCCAAGTCACATGGAGAGAAAACATTCTTTCAGACTGTCACAGAGAGCAAATTGGTCAAGCAGTGGCCATGACTCATCCACATGGCTGATACTGACAAAGGGTCTACAAACTGCAGGACAAGGTTTCAGGGTAAATCCTGAGGGGGATTTGACTGATCCTATCAGAAACAAAAGTTACATTTCTTGTTATATAAGTCTTGCTTTATGGTGGTCTTCACCATCCAGCAGAAAAGTATGAAAACGAGGTATAAAAAGTAAAGTCATATTAATATGCTGAGCTGATAGAGGATCAAGTCAACAACTTCTGACACTGCCAGTCCTCTGGATAGCCCACTACTATTATGGACCACTGGACCATATTGGAATATTTTACTGAATTCACACACCTACAATATTTAAATGGCAATGGAATGCCCATCTATGACAAAACTAAACAAAAAAGGGGATATAAATGAAGGACCATTTTTTAATCTGTATATACAAAATAAGATAGATATACAGCTACTTTCTCTTAATTCAATGAAATAAAAGATTTGTACAAATAATGTTTGGACAAGATATCATGTCTGAATAGCTACTATGAAGACAACAATATGCAATGCATTAATTATTAAAACTGTCCTACAAATCTGTTTTGAAACTGTCTCACTGCTATTTATTTCTCAATGAAATCAATAAAAATATATAAAAATAATGCTCCATATTCTTTTGTTCAGATTGTCAAATGAATTATTTTATTCTTCAAATGAAAGTACTGATGGCTCTGATTTTGTAAACAAATATTTCAATTATTTGTCATTAATGCAACCTATTGAAAGAAACATTTAGGTCTGGTGAGATAGTTCAGCAGACTAAAATGCCTGCTTAGGCAAGCTTAGGCAAGCTCAGGCACCGTGGTTTGATCCGTGGCCCCACATACTGTGGCAGTCCTACCCCTCATATGGACTGAGCTGGCCACAGTCCAGGTGTATTGGCACATGCCTGTAATCCTGCGCTGCGGGTACTGAAAGCAGGAGGATCAACATGAGTCTGAGCTGCATAGTTAGATCCTGCAACAACCAAATACATTAAAAAAAGAAAAGAATTACAGCTATAACAAATAATTACATGTCTTAATTTCACATGATATGTTATTCTTAACTAAAATCTTAAATATGGAATATTTGATGCCCAGTTTAGTGTCATCGAAAGTTACATAAATACTCATTTTATTTATTTATTTTTTTGGCTGGCTCAACCTTCCCTGAGGGCACAGCATGTGATGATGAGGATCGAACTGTGGTCCCCTGTGCCTGCCTAAGCTTGCCTAAGCAGGTGCTTTAGACCACAGAGCTATCTCTCCTGCCCCTAATTTTTTCTTAAAGTGACTTTCTCACTCAACCAAATTGCAAAGTAGCTACCTAACATACATATTTGATTTGAAATTAAAAAACTATTTTAAGAAAATGTTTAATTTGGAAAAATAATTTTCTGTATTATCACTGAAAATGTTATTGAAAACGTCTTTTTTTTTCCTGCAGAACCAAGGATTGAACTCAGACCCTTGCACTTGCCAGGGAAGCACTTATTCCACTGAGCCATCTCCCCATCCCCTTGAAAATGTCTTGGTATACCTTACATGACATATGCCCAACACTTCAATCTTGTTAATATCATCAAGCAAAATGCTTTTGACCTCTTTTGTCATAAAACCACATATAGCACAAATAATCCCTTTGGTGTCTAACAAGAACATGATTTCAGAGCAAATGCCTAGTAAAAACTTGTTAACTGGCAAATTTAATCATCTTTTCATTCAAGAACTATATATTAAATGTGTATCATATATCAGGCATTCAATAGAAAAGGTAGACAACACATTTACACTAATTTTTTAATTTGAATATCATACCTTGAGAAAACATTCACAAATAGCACTAGATGGGCAGTTGTTCTTGAGATGATGCTATAGTCATCTTAGTTCTTGCTGTTGTTATAATGATTGGTTCACAGTAAATCAACTTATTAGATACAAATAAGTCATGGGAGCTAAAGTTTTAACAAAAAGCTGCTTTGACTCCCTAATAGTGTACTCTCCCTTTCTCCCATAATGGAAGGGCTTTGGTGTAGCAGGCCTGGTGGCAAAGAGTCTAGACAATTTTCCAAGCTTTCTTTGAGGTGATCTCTGCCTCTTCCAGGGAGGTCTTTAAAGAGAGGAAAGTCTGCCCTTTTCTTTCACCTTTTCCTTATCTGTGTTTTGAAAGTTTTCAGTGTAATGAGTTATCTTTCCTTATAAATAAGGCCAACATGTTAGAGAGGACAAAGTTACATGACAGCCTGAATCCCCAGCAAGAACACCGACCACATTCAGACTACAATGACAAAAAAACTGGACTCCTATTTTTTTTTTTTACTTTTTATCTCTGCATCTCTATTGCATGTTGAAAACTTATATACTGAGATAAAATTTTGTGCCAGAAATGGGGTACAGAAAACATAGCCTAGGTATGGTTAACATGTGATATGCAGGAAGAAGAGACGTAACTATTGGGGCCCACAAATCTGATTTATTTTAGTGCCTGCCTGGCAAGCACCAGGTCCCAAGTTCCAGCCCTGGTACTGGAAAAAAGTCTGACATCCTAAGGATGCCAAGACAAAGAATTAACATAATAGTAACTTGAAGTGTTGAAAAGCAAGCACTTTCTAATCCGAGACCAGAACACTAAGGGAATCAGCTAAGAGAGGCAGGATTTTGAATGCTTCTTGCTCTCCCAGCAAAATTTTGTTACAAAGACAAACTTAGAGTATAGTTAGCTAATATGCAAGCAGAATTGGAAAGGATTATAATTCTTTAGCAAAATAATTTTACTGAGAATCCTATAATTTATGGCCACTTAGAGTTGAAAAAGTCAACTTCTGTACTCAAAACCAAAGTAATTAAAATTGGTGGCTTCAAAGCCACTGCCTCAACAGGAGATAAGTTCTATATTCTACCAGATTTGGGAACCAGACCAGAGGCAAAATCAAATTAGGGGTATTGCTTTCCACCCAAACAAAATGGTTCAGATATCCTGGATTGCAGTCTTTCCAGATAGGGGTTAAGTAAAGCATACAGGGTAGTAAGGAAAAGACAAGCATCTTTAGGCTTAAATACTATGTCTAGATTAGATCTTTGGCAACACTTACTTACATATGGAGCTGATCCAAAACAAATTGCCTGGAAGCTTACTAAATTTCTGAGGGAACTGTATGGATAAAGAACAACTGCATGGCACACAAAAACCTATAATTGTTCAACCTCTAAGGAAGTCCCTTAGCTGCTAAACCTAGACCAGCAGAAAAACAGACTAAAAACGTTTCAATCTCCAAGAAGAGTAATCTTCATAATGTCTGCTCTATTCATGGCAAGCAAGGACAAAAGACAGGAAACCACCTTGCAGTGAGTAGAACTAAGGACTCTGGAAGAAAATGTTATTTCTTCAGAACTACTTCAGGGCTTCCAGATAAACCCAACCAAAGCACTTATTCCATAGGTCGGTCAGGTCATACTGTAATCCCACTGCCTAGTGGGATGTGATTATTGCTATGCCTCAGTGACTACTATGCATTTGCCAATCTCCATTGCTAAAGAGCACTTCAGACTGCTGTATCTTAATTCCTCAGGAGCTTTGAGTCTGGGAAGAATAAATTCATACTTTAGTTTACAGGTTGCCAAATCACATCCATCATTAGTGCAAGAGATTGGATATCACAAGATGAGGAACTTTTAGCTGGTGCAATAATTGATGAGACTGGAGGCATTTTTTTTCCTTGTGCAAGTGATGAATATGTTCTTAAGTAGGTTGTGAATGGGCATTTGAGTGCCATATGGATAACCTGTAGCTAAGAATGTGACCTGAACTCAAATTTCTATTGTCATTTCCTAGTAGTACAGCTACAAATTTTTAGCTGTACACAGGATTACATGAAGTAAACCTACCGATTTCCTTATATTCCTTGCAGTTAGTTGAAATTGAAATTACTTGTGGCCACAGACATCTTTGGCCAATGGGATCAGAGAAAATTGGGTGAGTTCATGATGTAGAATGTTTTCCAAAGTGTCTTTTTTCTGGTAACTCTTTCTCCATACTTCTTCCTTAGAACATAAGTAAGGACATTAAACTGTTATGGAATAAGCAGTAAAAATGATTTCAATGGAGAACAGAAGGAAGAGCAAAGAAATAAAATAGTAGGAGCTTCTGTCTTGGAACTCTCTGTATAGGACAGTTTTCAGATGAACCCTGTATTGCCAACTTCTAGAATGTGGCATAAAAGAGAAACAAACATTTATCACAATCAAAAGTGTTGATACTTTGAGTTTTATATCTGGCAGCTATTGCTGTGTAACAAACAATATGAAAAACTCATTGGCACATAGATAGAAGTTTTTATTTCTTATTCATGACTTGGTGGATTTCATGAAATAGCCTTGTTTCATACTGATAAATCTGGGGACTTCTGTTCCGTATCTCTTTGTTTCTTCTGAGGCTCAAGGGCTAGCCATAGCAAGGATGCTATTTGAGTTAGGAAACCAGATGAATGACTATGGTAAACTGTCTTGCGTCAATATTATGCAATCAAGCTTCATCTAGGTGAAAGAGAAGTTGGAGTGAGGCTTCTAAGGTATAATTGTACATGATGTTGGGTGGAATTGGATGTCCATATCATTGGTAGAACTGCTGTGTATTGAAACATATTGTTGTCATTTTGCCGTCAGTCTCTCAAGAACCACAAAAGGTCTGAAGTAGCACCCTACCTTCACATTGACCATGTAATCTGCCATAGTGTAAAGGATGCTGGCTGGAGAACATGTCTCCTGCATTAGAGATGGAGGCTGTTTACTAGTCTTCATCTAGCTAGCTTCACAGCTAGCCCAGCAGCTTTTGCATCTTTTCTATGAGCCCCAGTTGTCATAAAGGAACAGGAGCAGAATGAGCTGATCCTTATGTACTCAGTGGGTTGCATTCCAGAAAGGTATTTCTGAGGGACAGAAAACCTCCAATAGGCAGGTGGTAAAAACACCCTCCCTTTGATCCAGAGGGGAGACATTCTGTCTGTATGCCAAGGTTGTAAGCAACCTGCTTATTAACTAATTGGTAAATATGAAGCATTTTAGAGCTATTCACTATCAAGATATCCTTGAAAAGATATTCTGGAACAAAAGACATTAAATCTCTCTCCAACAATGTATGTAAAATCCAACAAACTGAAGAATTGTTTTGCAAACTGCTCATGCCAAACTCACCATAAACATACTAATCTTAATTCTAAAGGGACTTTTGCATGTTTTCCTAACTGTATATCTTTTCTGCAGCTTACAGTAGTACTGTTTTTTCCTTCATCATTCTACCATTTTTTCCTTTTGTGTTTCATTTGTTTGTTCTTTGATTCATCAAATGTATTTTGACCTCTTAGGATGTTCCAGGTAGCTTCTTAGATACTGGGAAGTGAATAGAACAGGGAATGCAATGTAAAAGCAAAGTTCTTGCTAAGAGTTAGACATCTGACTAAATGCCTGAAGGGAGTTTGGAAGTCCTGAGACACTTTAGGGCAGAGCAGATAAAAGATGTGTAGAATGGGTCAACAGAAGACACAATAATCTAGAGTTTAGAGGAGGCCATAACGTGTCTGAGAGGTAGTTGGTGTGTGTGTGCGTGTGTGTGTGTGTGTGTGTGGACATGCATGGGAGTGTATGCTGGTTGCTTTTCTGTCTCATGTTCAGCTTCCAAAGATTATCTCTACCCTGAAAATATAACTTTACTTTTTTTTTTTTTGCTATGTTTTCCTGGGGTATTGGGAATTGAACTTGGAACCTTGCACTTGTCAGGTAGGCACTTATGCCATTGAGCTATCTCCCTGTCCCAACTTTATTGTTTTTACTTCTACAGATTTATGTATTTGTGTGTGTGTGCATATGTCACCATTAAAAATGTTAAGGTAGAGAGATTTCCAGTTATCTAGACATCCAAGAGAATTTAAGAATTTTTTTCTTTCTCCATTGAATTGAAATGTTAACATCATATCAAAAATTCCCATTTTTTTATTGCCTTCTGTTTCATTGATTTTTTTTTTGCTTAGATCAATTAACTAATTTACTTATAACAACTTCCAATTTTAGAAATTTCTGGACTTTTTCTTTGTTCTGATTGACATGATCTTTATGTACACTTCCTCTATCTTTTAAAAGATATTTTGATTTATATTGCACATTAAGAGAAAGAATTGCAAAGTTTATTAAGTTAGCCCATACAAGCGTAGCTGTGTCTATTTCTTTTTATCTTTCCTAAAATATATTTAAAAAGTACAATAATATGCTTGTTACTATTTAGTTTATATGTATGTCTTTATTCTTAACTAATATTTTAAATGAAATTTTAAAAATAATTTATCAATAGTACCTAGAAACCTACTTATTTTGTAATTTATTACTGTTGTTTATATAACCTCACTCTGTGAAAACAGTTACAAAGTTTATTGATTCTTTTTATTAATATTTCTTTCTTATGACTAATCATAACCCTTCTTTAGTTATAGTTTTGTCCTGTGTGGTACAGTTTTCTTTATTCCATTTTTTTGTACCAAGAATTGAACTCAGCACCTTGCACTTACAGCACAGGTGCTTGTGCTGCTGAGCTACATCATTGTCCAGTTTTCTTTATTCCTAACCTAGCCTCTCCCCTTTCTGATTCAGCCTTTTGTGTTCTTACCAGTGTAATTTTTTTATAACCCAAAGCATACCATGACATTCCCTCATTCAGTTGTACTATTGGTCTGTAGGGATGGCTTATGTAGTGCCTTAGCTCACCCATGAGGCTGTCTGTGATCAAATCATTATACACCTGGGCACCCTCCTTGCTGCCACTCACTCCTCATGCCTTACACAGCAGCAGTCCCGCAGTCCATAAACCAGTAAAGCCATTCTTTCACCTGTAGCTTATTCAGTAGCCTCTTAGTAGCCGGTCTCTGCTTGGATTGCTCTCACCTTGTGGAAGTCTTGCAGACTTAATTTAAAAAAAATTTTTTTTGTGTGGTATGGTATGACCTGAACTCAAGGCATTTGCACTGAGTTACATTCCTACCATTGTTTTGTTTTGAGGAAAGATTTTGCTAATCTGTTAATTTGTCAATCTGTCCAGGCTAGGCTCAAGTTGACTTTATTTCTCTCCAATCAAATAAAATGGATTTTCTTCTGGGAAACCTCCTCATATACTTTTAATATCTCTTTTATTGTATGTTATGCAATATACCAGCAGCTGTGTTGTGTCTGGTGGCAAAAGTGTCAGAAAGCTTTAGGAGTCATCCTAAATGTACTGACTCAGTATTACTTGTAGCAGTTAAAAATGTCTAATTCTTTTGAGTATTTTTTCTAATTATGAACACTAATTTATTTTCACATTTTTAGAATTTCAATATATAGTATACACATGACATTTAATGTTAAGCATCAAACACTGAGCATTTAAGATAATTTTAGAAATAGGTGAAGTTCTTCATCCTTTCCTCACAAAGATCTTGATCCTGCCTCTGAAAATTGGAGCAGACAGCAATAATTGAGACACAAGGAGTTTTTGTTGTGTTTAGGTGTTAGTGACATTGAACATAACTGAGAAACACATGTCTCTGGACTCAAGTCCAATAGCTAAGTTAATTTTCATTTTCAAGTGATTTTTTAATTTTAAATTATAGGTTTAAAATATCCTGATGAGGGCCCTAGGAGATAGCTCAGTAGAATAAGTGCTTGCCTGGCAAGCGCAGGGTCCTGAGTTCAATCCCAGGTACTGCAAAAAATAAAATAAAATATCCTGATGAAATTGAAGTAATGTACAAGGTGGAAACTTACCAAAGTCTTCTGAGTGAGAGTACTTGGTGCTCTGGATGGTCTAGCAGTGACAAAATGGTGGGACAGGTGCATACTCTGAGTGGTTGTCTGGTCTCCCCTCTCTTCATGGGCAGAACTCAGTTGAATGCATTGAGCAGAGTAGTTTCTGTACCTCACCAAGATTTAAGTCAAGACAAGAAGACCCATACTTTTTTCTGTACACTGAAAATTATAACAAATCTTTCATTAGATTTTTTTACATTTGCATAGGACAAAGGTATAGTATAATACCTGCACTTCTGCATTTCTTAGTTTCACTTGGAAAAGCAAAATGTGAAGAGTCATGGATAATACCTTTCTCACTATTCTACTTCAGTTTGATTATTACTTAATTCCCAGCATTTATCAATCACTTTTTTCATTTGGTGGACACATACGAAATCTTTTTTCTTTTTAAAACATCTTTTATTTATTGGGAACAGGGTCTCATGAGGCAGCTCAGACTAGTAATGACCCTCCTGTCTCATTCTCCCCATTTCTGTGATTACAGACATGTGCCACCACACCCAGTTTTGGTGGCCTGTTCTGGTGCTAGCATGGCACGTAGTACCCAGGATTGAAACCAGGTCCTTGTGTTTGCCAGGCAGTGCATAGATCAAGGAGTTATCGCCCCAACCCCAAATCTTTTTTCTTTGACATTTATTTTTCCCTGAATTTTCACATTAATATTACATTTTAATCATTATTACTAATCATTCACTACTAGTTATTGCATTTTTTTTACAACAAAATGATCCTTTATTTATAACTTTGTACTTTTGTAAAGTTAGTAACACATGACACTAGGTTGCCTAGCAACTAATAGCTGACCTTAACCAGACAGGATGCTCTTCTCAGGAGTGAGGTAGCTTGTTTGTTTTAGGCACTGAGGCCTAATCTCACCTATGCATATTTGATCAATTTCTTAGCTTCCTGGCTCCCAACATATCCCCCTTTTCCTTTTCCTTTTTTTTTTAATCAAAAGTGGGTGTTTAGAGAAGCTGCATTTGGAGAAGTCTTTAAAGGGCCTTTTCATACTGGAAGCCAGTCTAAAGATTGTAGGTACTTGAATTCAGCAAAACAACCCAATATAGTTCAATAGTCCAAAAAATATTGAGTTATCAGCACAGCTGGTAATTATCAGGCATTGTTGACTTGAGCCTTTTATAACTCAGCATATTAATATGGCATTACTTTTTATACCTCGTGGTTACAATTTGCTGTTGGATGGTTAAGATCAAGTTAAAAAGAGACCTATATAACTAAAAACGTGACTTTCGCTATCTGACAAGGTAAGTCAAATCCTCTCAGGATTTACCCTGGAACCATGTACTTGTGGGTCTTTTGTCAGTGTCAGCCCTCTGAATAAGTCATGGCCATTACTTGAACAATATGTTTTCTGTGAAAGCCTGAGAGAAATTTTTCTCTCTGGGTGACTCTCCTTAGGACATTATACATCATTGATCACTTTATGGTTTGTGTCTAGTTGCTCCCCAAAGCGTCATGTAAGTTATGGGGCAGATGCAGCTGGGGAAGCAATGGGTGGCTTGAGGAGCAGGGCCGGAGGACCAGGGCAGGGCCTGAGGGGCAGGGCCAGAGAGGCAAGAACCACTAGCCTGTGCTTTTTGAGAGAGATAGAGAAGATCATCCTGGACATGGTAGTGCTCCAGCCTCTTCTCCAGTGTCTTGAAACCTCCAGTAACTATCAGCTAAATAAACCTTTCCTTCATTCATTTTGACTGTTGGGTATTTGTCCCAGCAATGAGAGAAGAGTGATTAATATGGAATTTGGTACCAGAGAAGTGGGGTCATTGCTGTGACTATACCTGATGATGTGGATTACAAGCTTGTGAGAATGGCTTATGGGAAGAGAGGAAAGACTGGCCATGGAGATCCTCTCAGCTCCATCTTTGCATTCCACAGCTATATTGGAGGTTCTTTTCTGACCAGACTCACATTTTATATCATCCTGCTGGGCTCTTTGCACTTGATGCTCAACATAAATCTGACTGAAAGCCCCCAACATCAGCCAAGCCACTGCACCAATATTTGGTTGCTTTGAGATTTCCTTTGAAAAAAAGGAAACTCAGCTTCAGCTGTTCTGTAGGAAAGATTCTTATCAGAGATCAGACCAGAAGACGGATAGAAAACCTGCCTGTAAAGACCAGGCTGGGGAGGTTTCTGCTGGAAAGAAGGACTGCATTGGTAGTTAGCCTCCAGATTATTTGTTTTTTGGCGTGGCTGAAAGTTTGTCTGAATTTTGCCTGTGTCCAGAGACTTTGCCTCAGACTGAGATGAAGCATAGCAGACTGATTAATCTTTCAAAGGAAATCTCAAAGCAGTCAAATATTGGGGCAGTGGCATGGTTGCTATTGGGAGATTTCAGTCAGATTTATGTTGAGCATCAAATGCAAAGAGCCCAGCAGAATGATACAAAATGTTGTGAGTTTGGTCAGAAAGGGACCTCATTCCTCCTCCATAGTGGTGGAATGCAAAGATAGGGCTGAGAGGATCTCCATTGCCAAGAAGGAACAACAGAATGGAAAGGATGGCCTGAGAGCATCACAGGAGGTGACAGGTTTTCACCCTTTGCAGTCTCAGAATCACAAGTGTGTGGGACTCTGTTTTGAGAAGAAAGCTGCAGAGTCCTGTGTTCCCTAATGGATAAGGTGGCCACACCAGATTCCAGAATGGAAGCAGCAGCCACACCGGATTACAGAATAGCACCGGCACAGAGAATTTGTTTCTCACAATAAGGGTCAGAGTTCTTAGTGATCCAGGCACTCGACCCCTACAGCCAAGAGAGAAGAAAGCCTGGCTACTGCTCCAGTTCACAGGAGACCTTGGCAGGAGTTGTGGCACTGGTTTTGGGGGCATGCAGAAAGAAGGCCTGGGAGGCCAGGTAGTACGCCCCTGAGAGGGCAGTGTGTGAAGCTGTGAGTGAGAAGCTAATTCAGTGGAAAGCCCAGAAATTTTGAAAAGCCAGGAAAATGGATCATCTAAGGAAAACAGCAAAGAGAGAGCAAAGCCAGCCTAAGAGAGAAGCCATGGGAGCTACAACCACCAGAAGTGCTATAGGTGGGGAGCCACATGGAGCTCACTTTTTGCCACAGATTGCTTTGGATGTTCCACATGGAACTATAAGACTTAATGTTTGCCCTGTTGGATTTTGAGCTTGTTTTGTCCCCACTGGTTTTGTATCCTTCTGTGTATACCTTTTGGACTGGCAATGTTTATCTTATATCTTTGAATGTTGGATGTACTTAACTTTTTATTTGTACAGGGGCTCACAGTTTAGAGTTTGCCTTGGATCTTGGAGGAGACTTGGGACTTGGACTTTTCAGCAATGCTGAAACTGCTGTGATTTGGCAACTCTTAGAGATGGACTAAAATGCCTTTTGGACAAAGGCATGTGCATGAGACTTTGAGAGTCCAGGGGTGGAATGTTATAGTTTGTGTCTAGTTGTTCCCCCCAAAACCTCATGTAACTTATGGGGCAGATATGGCTGGAGGAACAACGGGTGGCTTAAGGGGCAGGACCAGAGAGGCAGGAAACATTAACCTGGATAGCCTGTGCTTTCTAAGAGATATGAAGAGGGTCATTCTGAACACAGCTGTGCCCCAGTCTCTCCTCTAGTGTCTTCAAACCTCCAGTAACTGTGAGGTAAATAGACCTTTCTTTCCCTCATTTTGATTGTTGGGTATTTGTTCCAGGAACAAGAGAAGAATAACTAATACACATGGCCATTTCTTGACTAATTTGTTCTCTATGAAAGCCTGAGAATTTTTTTCTCTCTAGGTGAGTTGCCCCATAATCTCGTTCATCAGAAAATTTGGGAAACCATTTATTTACAGGATGTCACAGCAGAGGTTCTCTTATGTCTTGAATCCTCACTGACCTTGAAGGGCTAGGGCCAAAGTATTGGCTATCCTTTTATCCCATCTATCTCTCTAATTTTTGGTCTGCAAAGTTTAGTTGTTAAACATCCAGAAGAGAAGCTGAATGATATTATTAGCCTGTAACAGAAGCAGTCAAGCTTAGCATCATTATCTCTCTGAATATCAAACACTTTAGCCATAACATGGAACTGCTATTTTCCAACAACCATGGATATTCTAAAATTCAAATCCCTATAGAATGTAAAAAAAAATAATTACACATTTTCACACAAAAATTTAGAAATCAAACCATATGCAACATTGTAGAAGGACAATCCTATGACTTTTTTTTTTTTTTTTTTTTTCCGGAAACAGAGATTGAACTCAGGCCTTTGCGCTTGCCAGGGAAGTGCTTATTTTACTGAACCATCTCCCCAGCCAGACTTTTTGTCTCTCATTTTTGTTTATTACCTTTTCTTTTACAAATATTTACTTTAAAGAGAGCATACCAATAATTGATATGACAGAAGTAGTACTCATTTAGAAGACTAAAATGACAGATATTTCAAGCATGGTTTGAGCATTACACATTGCTGTCTTCAGGGTAGTTGCTTAGTTCACTGATATCAGAATATAGTAAGTCAGGGTGAGAATTCTACTCATTAAGTGGTATTTTCAGAAACCTAATAAAGATTCTTAGGACCATTGCTTTAAGTATCTTGTTTATATAAATGTAAATGTATGGTTCTGTCTCTGCCATATTTCCTAACTTTTCTCCTTTCTCTGTCTTCATTATTTAATCCTTAAATGCTTTCTTTCCATTTAACTGCGTTATACCTTTCAATTTTTATTTCTTCTTTTGATTTCTTACATACACTAGGGAGACAATATGATATTTACACATGTGGATCTAGTACTATTAGTTATTATAGATAAAACAATCATTTTATGATTTTAAAACATAAATTTTATGTTTATAAAACATTCAATTTTATTCTAGTTTTCTTTTATTCCCTGTTAAGATACAATTATGTAAATCTGATTCTTGATGGAATTTTCCATGTAGAGGTACAAAAATTTATTTCTAAAAAAAGTGAACATAATTTAAAAGTTATAGTAAAAGGTACTACATGTTTTAATGAGGTCACAAAATAGTTATAAAAATAATTTAATTATAATAAACTTCATTTACAATTTCTGAATTTTAATGAAATTGAACAAAATAATATTTCTATTTTTCTTACCATATGATTAATTTTTAATTTTCCATAGGCTGAAATATGTTAGAGACAATAAAATATAGCTTAGTGATAGTGTAGTACAGAGAAAAGATTAACAGTGGCTTACCAATGTTCTCTTTTCATTCACTGTTAATATCTGGAACTTACATAATTAATTTGACCAATGCAATATCTATATATACCTGGGGACCATCTTTAGTAATTTTAAATAACTATAATTTCAAAAAGAGCACTGCCAAAAAAACCCAGCACTGCCATAAGATATTCATTTATCATAATAAATAAAGGAAGAATGAATGTTTTATATCATTTTTAAGAATTCCAATATCTAAAAAATATCCAACAAATTAATTTTATATAGATCAAAAGGCCCACATCTCCTTAGATACTATGTATTTAACATCATTTAAACTATAGATATTTTCTTTTATTTTCTCAGCATCTATAGACTTTTATTTATACACAGATATTTTAAAAGAACTTGTCAGAAACTTTAATGTAAGGAGGATCCACAAAAAAATAGAAACCTTGGATTTAGATATAAAAACCTGTTAATGGTGCAGGGTCAAAGGATTCATATTCTCATAGATGAAAAAGTGGACTTTTGGAAGGTTACTAAAGGAGGAATATTTGTATGTGGGGAGGGCAGTTATTCCCAGGCTCACAGTGATTTGGAGAATGTGTCACAGTGCTAAGTACAGGGTGACGGGACAGTGGTCACTGCCAAGGGCCCTGGAATGGATCTTGCTGTTGCACAAAGCAGGTAAAAGGGAATGAGACAACAGAAGGTAATCAAGGCACCAACCTACATTCTTGGACCAAGCATTCATCACGTAAGTCCAAAAGGTGTTGACATAGGCAGTATTAGGGAACAGGTGACGAAAGCTGTTGGCCAATGGCACAACCTGCAACAGTTCCCCAAAGCCTTGGCGCTCCTGTGGAGTGAAGCCAGCATTCTTTTTGTTTCCCTTGGGATTATGAAGGTCAATTTCTTTATGAGTCATACTGAGGTCCTGCTCATAGTACAAGAGGTTTGCAGTATGCCAAGCCCTGCAAGAACTTGCAAAAGGCTTCATCTCAGTACTGCCTGTACTCCAGCCTTACCACACCCTACCCTGCATTAGGTACATAGTCTGTGATCAACACAAATGACTCAAATTCAGCCACAAACACCTGGCCTTCCCAGTCATGTTCCTCCTCACCAGTGCCTTAAGAGACTTCAAGTGGGCACTGGAGGGGAAAGCAGACCCACACCAGTATAATCTTTCCTTGTCAGAAGGTGCTGATCAGTACTGTTGGGATAGTCTAGACAGCTCCTGAAGCTCATGTGGGAGTTTGTTCTCTGAACATTTGATCTCTTGGAGGCACAGAATATCTGGGGTTTCTTCCTTTACCCAGTCTAAGCCCTTCTTCTTAATCTAGGTTCAAAGCTCATCCATATTCGTAGAGCATTTCTTGAGTGTGGCAGATTTGACACTGGGAGAGCTTTTTCTTTTTATGTGGAGGATCTTCATACAAGACTGGGCCTTCTCCTGATGCTTCTTTTTCATTTTTCTTTGATACCATGTTACTCTTCTTGGCTTCTGGCTCTCTCTTTGGCTCTTCCCCATCTTCTGCCACTGATCCCTTCCCCCCCACACCTTGGCATTCCTGTAATGAAGGCCCTTCGGCACCTGTACCTTGTCAACCACCAAAACAGTATTTTCATTGGATGGTCTGCTAGGGACCAGCGAGACTTCTCCTTGTCTCTGTATATGAGCACAGAGAATCTTAAACAATAGATATTTCTTCACTAAAATGTAGAAAATTATCTGAATCTCAAAGTGCAAAGTATTGTCACATAAAGTTAAGTGAAATAAATCAGACACATATGCTTGCATATCAGGTGGTTTCTCTCATACGAGAAATCCAAACAATAAATACTTTAAAGAAAAAAAATAAAAGAAGGATAAAAGGAAACAGATATAGATCTTTTGCAACTAGAAAGGGGACCAAAAGATGCAGAGAATGAGAAAAAGAAGCAAAAGGAATTAAAGTGTGCTATGTGCATGGATCAACTCCCGGTGACGTTGCAGTACAGCGTGAGCATAGTGATGGTTATGCTCACACTGTACTGCAAACATGCAATGATAAAAATTTTTAAAAAAAATTTAAAAAGAGGTATCTTGTCACTAATTGAGTAGAATAATGGTAAATAACTCAAATTATTCCCAATAATTTTTCTTTCTAATTAACTGTCTTATATTCCTTAAAAAGATGTGCAGAAAACAAATACAGCCAAATAAATTATGTCAGCAAAACATTGAGATAAAGGGTCAGCCAAATAGCTCAGCTTATTAAAGAGCCTGCAAACAGGCTCAGGGGCCAGCAACTCTATCCTCAGGCCTGCCGTGCTGGCCTCACCCCTGGGGTGCACTGAGATGGCAATTGAGACTGGGCATGGTGGTGCGTGCCTGTAATTCCAGCACTAGGGAGGCAGTAAACATGTGCATCACTAGTAGTCCAATCTAGAAGTGAGGCCCTGAACACTCTGTAAATCCTTCCCTAAAATACAGAAAAAACCAAAATTATTGAGATAAATTTTAACAGTCATCAAGAAAACACCAGACTCTGGGTGTCGGGTTACTAAATATGAGCAAGGAAGAAGGAAGATGCTTCTTTCTGTGAACCACTAATTTCTCCAGTCTATATAAATTCATATATATATATATATATATATATATATATATATATATGTTTTTTGTGGAACCAGGGATTGAACTCAGATCCTTGCACTTGACAGGGAAGCACTTATTCCACTGAGCCATCTCCATGGTCCCTATATAAATTAAATTCTTTATTAATACTATATTACAGATTAAAGAAGAAAAGAGTATAGCAAACCTCCCCTTTCAAAAAATACTTCTGGCAAATGCATTGATGTATATGACAAATATAACAGAAACAATATAAATCCAGATCAATATATAAAATTAATAGGAACTATGGTCACTTGTCTATCACATTGCATAGAATTCCAAGGGGAATGCTGGGAAAATTATTATTTTTTCCATAGAAACCTAAAACAGAATTACTGAGAATAAAATATTTAAAATGATAGAAGAATACTTGAAAAAGATGAAATACCAAGGAAACACTGAGTGTCTTTGTCCACTCATGGTAATGTTTGCAGACTTACACCAATAGTCCTTTCTACTTAAAAAATGCACTATCAGCATTATCTAATGTTCATATATGCAGGTACTGGAGGTTTCAGTCCGTACTCAGAGGGCTCCAGGGAGAGTAGCACATGACACCAAACAATTTTTCATGGTGGTGGCAAAGAGCAGGAAAGTGAAGGCAGAGCAAAAACAAAAGCAACAGAGAGGAAGTCTGTCTCTCTTTCTCTCTTATGTTACATTCAGGCTATCTGCCCCAGGCTGGAATAAGTACTCACACCCATTATCCCAGAAGTACTAAGACTCATTATCCCAGTGGATCGTGAGATAGTCTCAAACTCCATAAGTCCCCATCCCATGACTGCATGAGGCTTTGGTGGGACAATTAGACACAAACCATAACAAAGGTGTTTGTTCATTGATGTACATTCTACATTAGAAGATGTTCATAAAACGGTGACTATAACAACAGCCAAACACTCATAATATCCCCTCCCCTTTTTTTTATGCTGTGGTCAGAACACTTCATACTGAAGTAAATTGTTTGCCCATGCTGAGTTACGCAAGACTTTATTCAATGATCTTTTATTAATAACATGTGCATATGTGGAGGTGAGAGGGCAGAACAGTATTTGTTTTATGCTTTACATATTTGCATATTTTAACAAAATTGTTATTAAGTTTTAAAATGGCACATTAGGCTTATATATTTTCATCTTCTGTGAGCCTTAATTAAAATCTAGTTTTATAGTGTAGTAGGGAGGAGAAGTTAAAAGTGGCTTACAAATATTCTCTTTTTATCCATTGTTAATATCTGGAACTTACACAATTAATTTGACAGAAGCAACATCTATATGTAACTGAGGACCATCTTTAGTAATTTCAAATTACTGTAGGTTCATAATCAGCATTACATTCATTTGTCTTAATAAATGAAGGAAGAAAATTTTAATTTAAAGAGAGATTTTACATTAATATAATTCAAACAGTACTATATGAATTACAGTAATTTGATAAGAAAATCACTTTCAACAAATGAAATTCAAGCAAAGACATTCACATGTTTGTTTGCACTAAATTCTGTGAAAAAATCATAACTGATATTACTATGAAGAATTTAGGATCATTAATATGTCTTGAAAGAGATTTATGTAAATCCATTTTAAACTATATATATATATATATATATATATATATATATATATATAACTTTGTCCCCAGAAGAAATCTTGTGTTTTCTAGTAAAAGATTTGGGAAAAATATGGATAATGTTTTATATTCTACATGCTAAAATATTCCTTAATATTTTGTACTCTACTATAACTGTAAATAGCAAAGGAAACACGTTTCCAAGTCTCACATAAAAAGATGCTGCCAAAATTGCAGTTGGCAAAAGTTTAAATTTTTGTCAATTAAAATAAAAAGATCGGGGCTGACCAAATAGTTCAGTGGATTAAAGTGCCTGCAAGCAGGTGCAGGGTTGGGGGTTCCTTGTCCCCGGGGCAAGCTGGAAAGGCAATTGAGAGTGAATGTGGTGGCACACGCCTGTAATCCCAGCTCTTGGGAGGCTGTAAACAGGCGGATCACTATGAGTCTGATCTAATAGTGAGACCCTGAACACCCTGTAGATCCTTCCCTAAAATACAAAAATAAATAAGTAAATAAATAAATAAAAAGATCGGAACCCCTACTTCTTTATAGCTCTTCAGGGAGAGACTGTTCAAGTAAGTGGTGTGTTGGGCTAAGGCTTGGAAAAGCAGCAGCGTTGAAATTGGGCTGTGAAGAAGGTCATGGCTTTTAACCTGCTTGAATTGTATTTCTAGGATGACATCAATCTTCACCTATTTCCTCGGTGACATAGAACAATGACCATTCTAGTTTTGGACCATCAAGTCTTTGAAATTACTAAAGATTGTCCTCAAGCCTACTAAATGACTGCTGGTTTTTATTGGAATGAAAAACAACTATGCTAAATCTAAAATGGAAAAAGGAAAATAACTGTTCTCAGGAGAAAGTGGATATGTTTTGTTTGGAGGCCTGTGGCCAGTGTTTCAAAGCTGGACAAGCAGCTGGTAGAGACCCAGCCCATGAGTAGCTCCCAGCCAGCCCACAGCCACATTTTAGTGATAGCTGTTGCATGAATAGAGGTCATGTTAAATTGCTAGCTGCCATAGCAGAATACCACAAACTGGTTAACTTAGTTCACAAATATCTTTTCTTACAATTCTGGAAGCAAAAGTCCAAGATTACAGTGTCAACAGGGTTAGGTGTTTTGGTGTCCTCTCTTCTGGGCTCACAGATGGTCACTTTCTTCTTGTGTCTTACACGGTTTTCTTGTGTGTGTGTTCATCCCTGGTATCTTTTTGTATGCACATTTTTTTCTTTGTATAAGAACTATTTAACCTGGATTTATTCTTTTAAAGTTCCTATGTTCAGGTATAGTCAGTTTGGGTTACAACTTCAATAAATGAATTTTATCAAGGACACAATTTACTTTATAATAAAGGTCAACAGTAGAGATGAGTATAATAGGTGACCTTAAAGTTTTTCATTGAATTTATATTTTTCAATATAAATTAATAGGGGTGATTTTCCTATTACTCAACACTTCTAAATGAATCAATCTGGTACATAATATGGTATTATCAACTGACAATACTCTCATTGAATCTAGATAAAATATTTTAATGCCTAATTTGTTTATCATTAATCTTTTTTGTTGTTATTGTTTTCAAATTTAGGACAAGATTTACAGTGTGCCCAGGGTCTCAATTTGTAAATAGGACTCTTAGTGATTCTTCTGTTTTCAGTCTCCTACATTCTGGGCTTACAGGTGCACACCACTATGATCAGTCTCAATCACTATCTCAGTGTACCCCGGGCATAAGGCTGGTATGGTGCACCAGTGATTGAACACTGGCCACTGTGCTCTGCCAAAGCAGGCACTTTAGTCTGCTGAGCTACCTTGCCAGTCCTTCCACTGATCTTTTGACAACACAGTAGATTCATTTCTTTTCTCCTTTTGACCATGTTTTATACCACCAAAGAAAACGTCAGCTATAAATGACTTACATATTTTAGTCTCTTAGTCTTTACCTATTATTCTGTTACTCTAAACTATGCTATTTACAAGATAGAGCCTAGTTCGAGGTTAACTATTTTGGTTTGATAAGGAGCAGTAACTAGATTTCATCAGCTTTAAATTTTATATCTGTCAATGGAAAACACTTTCCTTGAAAACTGACTTTCACTAGTTCCTTAGCAAACAGATTGTTTCTTGTCAATTCGTGCCTAGGAGCATGGGGGAACATAAGTCCTGTTAGAACAAGTGAGGGTGTCTTGGTTACTTTTAGCTGGGACAAAATATCTGACACCCAAAATTAAAGAGGAAAAGGTTTCTTTAGCTCACAGTTCATGGAGGTTTTAGTCCATACTTTTTTGGCTCCAAAGCAGAGTGAAATCTGATAGAAGGCAAAAGTTTTTGGTGGTAGAAAATAGCAAAGGCAATAAGAGCAAAAGGGAGAAGCAGAACAGAAGAGGAAAGTCTCTTTCCCTCCCTTATATTGCATGCAAACTACCTACTGGCCCCGGGGCAGGTGTAGCACTCACACCTGTGATCCCAGCATTGGACTACAGCTCAATTAAAAAATTCTAGAAATCCCTCCATGAGAGTCTGAGGCTTGGGAGCCAAGGGAGCATCTAGGCACAAACCATAACAGATGATAATAGAAACAACAGGTCCACTGGAACTACAGAGCTAATTTCCAGCAGCTCTTGGTAGATCTTCACTGAAAAAGACACGATTCTGGGAGTGGATACTTAACAGGACCTTGAGATGCAGAAGCCTACCTTTCCCCAGGAGTACTGCCACAAAATCATTGATGTCTTTAGCCATATGTTGTGACCTGGATTCTTGACTTGCATTAAAAGATTTTGTAGCCTTTACCTGACTATGTGGGTGTCTTTCAATAAACTGCATCATCTGGTTGGGATCAATGGGGCCTAACTACTCATTTCATTCTCTGCTTGATCCTCTTGATACCAGTTCACAGAATAAATGTCTGACCTGTGAGCCCAAATTAGATTTTTTTTTTTTTTGGCTACTTACTCCTGGGAATGAGGATGAAATTAACTTTAGAAATTCTTCTGGGTATTTATTGGTCTCTTATATTTATAAAAGTCATGAGGATCCTATAAGGAACTAGCTAAATTATGTTAACATGCTACTCTTCAGATAAAGTCTATAGTAAAATATATCTAATGGAGAGTTTTTTATATAATAGAAATTTAATGCCTTCTCCTGCTAACACCATTATTGTTAATATTGTTAATATTAAAGGGACTGTCAAATACAGTTGGATGAGAATAATGTAGTATAACAATTCTAAAAGATAATGTAATTAGCATATTATATTTTACTAGGTTACTCGTTAAGCAGTAGAAATTGTGGGGGTAGATTATGGGATTTGTTTGAAGGGATACAACATCTTTCCTCAAATGAAAACATCTGTCCACACGGGTGTTTCCCATTACTCATCTTCAGAGATGTTAATTTAACTTAAAACAATTCACACCACTCTGTTGATGACTAATTTCAAAATGATGTTTGCATTATTAGTTGAAGTCAGAGACACCATGAGAAATGAGAGTAAAAACAGATGGCCACAATGATCCGTGTGGTGTGCTACTTTAAATGTTTACATTCGAGCAGCCCCTAGTGTTTGCAGAAAGATTGAGAGCAAAGTAGTAACAAAAATTGGCAGAAGTTATTAGCTTGCCTGACTTGGAGAGTCAATGTAAAACCGGACTGAATCTTACAGAAACTGCAGTCTTATCCAGTTTCACGTTACTGACATAACATATGCTCACCTATTACTCCTCAGGGATATGGGCTGGGCAGTGGGAACTGAGTCTTCTTCTTTATATTTAAGGGAAAGCTTAAAAATCATAAAAAATATGAGGAAGTATCAGGCTTGTGTTAATTAAGCCTTACAAATCACAAATATTTTAGCTTTTAATAAGTAACAAAATTTTCTCTTGGTATCCAAGCAGAGACATTTAAATCCATTTATGAGCTCTTTGAATAAGACATACCTTCTTACTTTTCATGCTTTTAATTTATTTCTTCTCAGATTTTAATGTGCACATGTCCTGTTCCATAAACCTAGATTCATTTGGTCAATAGTATTCCTTAGAATTTGAAATTTTAATAAGTTTCCCAAATTCTTCTAAACATAAATTTTTTCTTATATACCATATCTTAAATTATTATGGCTCAAGATGTCACGCTGATCATGTAGAGTTATATCCTTTGCCTTTGATACCCTTCAATGAAAGATATTAAAAAATAAACATACCATGATGAAAATAATAAGAGGTGATAATTTAATTTTTATTTACTTTTTAAAGAGGTAAAATTAGAATTAGAGCACAAAAAATACAAAAGATAGAGAATTTCACTTAACAAAGTAATATGAATTTTAAAGTTTTGTTGTAATACATAATGTTATCCAACTAGTTATTTATATTAGCAGTTATATAAATGTAAAATTGAAGAACAAAGAAAAAAACGATGAAATATTTAAGAAAACAAGAGAAAAATGTACAAATAATTTAAAAAAGGAGACAAAACAAATTAAAGCATTCACTGATTCATTCTATAGACCAGTATAAATGCATAGTATGATTGTCCAAACCATCCTGCTTACATACCTACATAATTCTATTTCTTACACTTTCTCTCCTGTCCTTTTTTTTTCAATTCAGTGACTCCTTCCTTTTGAATAAGCTTTCATTCCTTCTTTCCAGTTTCTATTGTACATTTCAGATTCCATTTCTCTCTTTCAGGTTCTCACACTAAGGAGACAATACAGTGTTTGCACATGTAGGTCTGATTTATTTCACTTAAAATTATGGTTTCTAGTGGCATCCATTCACTAACAAAAGACTCAAATTTATCCTGTTTTATAGTGGAATAGTACTCCATTGTGTAAAAATACCACATCTTCTTTAGCCATTCTTCAGTTGATGGGCATCTAGTTTGTTTTCAGGATTTGGCTATGACAAATGATGCTTCTATAAACATGGGTGCATATATACTGCTATAGTAGGAGGTTTTCACTGATTTCCACAGTGGTTGTATCAATCTGCCCTCCCACCAACAGTGCAGAAGTGTTTATTTTTCACTACAGCCTCTCCAGCAGTTGTTATTGGTTGACTTCTTGATGTTAGCCATTCTTTCTGGGTTGAAATGGAATCTCAGTGTTGTTTTAATTTGCATGTCTCAAATGACCAGTGATGTTGAATATTATTTCATATATTTATTTGCCATTTATATTTCTTCTTCTAAGAAGTGTATATTCATCTCAGATGCCCATTTTTGATGGTGTGTTTGAATTTGGGGGCCATGATTTTTTAATTGTTTATATATTCTAGATAGAAGGCCTTTGTTGGAGGGATAATTGGCTAAATTTTTTTCTCAGTTTGTAGGTTTTCTTTTTACTCTATAGGAGATTTCCTTTGAAGTGCAGAAACTTTTTAAAAGGATGAGATTCCAGTTGTTCATTCTTCAAAATATTTCCCATGCAGTTTGGTTTTTCTTCATGAACTAATTACCCTGATATCTTTAAGATTTCTACCAATATTTTCCCCAGAAGATTTAGTGTTTCTTTTTCAATATTTAAATCTTTGATCCATTTTGACTGTAGCTTTATGCACGGTGATAAGCATGGGTCTACTTTTAGCCTTCACATGTGGAAAGCCAGTTTTTAGCACCATTTATTAAAAAGGCTATCTATTTTCTAGTGAACATGTTTGGCTTCTTCATCAAAGATAAGGTGGCTCAGTGTGTTTGTATTTGTGGCTTCCTCTTCTAATCTTTTCCATTGATCATCAGGTCTGTCTGTCTCTATGCCAGTAACATGCCTATTTTATCACAGTAGCTTTGTGGTATAATTTGTCAGGTATTGTGATACCTGCTGCCGTTCCTTCATTTCCCAGTATTGCTTTTGATATTCAGGGTCTCTTATGTTTCCAAATGAATTTGAGGAAAGTTTTCTCTAACTCTGTGGGTTATACTAATGGTAGTTTAATCAGGATTGCATTGAATTTGTATAACAACTTTGAGAGTATGGAAATTTTCACAATGTTGGTTCTTCCTATCTAGGAGCATGGAATATTATTCCACTTTCTCAAATCCTCTTCAATCTCTTTTCTCAGAATATTGTAATTTTTACTGTGTAAATCTTTTACTTCCTTTGTGAAATTGATTCCTAATTATTTCATTTTTTGGATGTTATTGTGAAATGTGTGGTTTCTCCAAGTTCTCTCTCAGAGTGTTCATTGTTTGTGTACAAATATGCTACTGATTTTTGGGTGTTGATTTTGTATCCTGCTATTTTCCTGAACTTAGTGTTAAATCTACAAGAATCTTGGTGTAGTTTTTGGGGTCCTCTATGTAGGGTATCATGTCTTCTACAAATAATGATAATTTTACTTTTTTGAAATCCTTATTCCTTTTATTTCTCTCTCTTTCTAATTGCTTTGGCTAATGTTACCAGAACTGTATTAAATAAAGATGGATGCAGTGGACATCCTTGTCTTGGTCTTAATTTTAACGTAAAGACCTTTAGTTTTTACCATTGAGTATGATGTTGGCTGTTGGTTTCTCACAGATGACTTTTTTCAGGTTGAGATATAGATCATATATTCAAATTCTATGTAAGATTTTTATCATCAGTGAGGGTTGGGCTTTGTCAAAAGCTTTTTCTGTATCTAATTAGATGATCATATGGTTTTTGTTCTTGGTTGTACTAATGAGGTGTATTACATTTATGGATTTGTGTATGCTGTACCATCCCTGCATTCCTGGAATGAGTCACCCTTAGTCATGATGTACAATCTTCCTGATGATTTGCTGTATTCTGTTTGCTAGCATTTTATTGAGGATTTTTGCATCTATATTCATTAGAGAGATTGGCCTGTAGTTGTCTTTTTTAGTTGGATCTTTCTCTGGTTTTGGAATCACAGTAATACTTGCCTCCATGAATGAGTTTGGCTGAATTGTTCCCCTTTCAATTTCATTGAATTGTATAAGAATTGGCATTAAATATTCTCTAAATTTCTTGTAGAGTTCTCTGTGAATCCATCTGGACCTGGGCTTTTCTTTGTTAGTATAGATTTTCAATTTTGTTTCTCATCACTGGGTTATTATATCTTCATGACTCAGTTTTGGCATTTCATATGTATCTAGGAAACTGTCTATTTCCTGTATTTTCCATTCTGGGAGAGTAAAGATTTTGGAAGTAGCTATTAATGATCTTCTGAATTTCTCTAGGGTCTGTAATGATTTTATCTGTTTCATTCTTTATTACATGAAGTTGGATTTTTCTTTCCTTTTTTGATTGGGTTGGATAAGGATTTATCAATTGTATTTATTATTTTAAAGAACCAACTCTTTGATTCCTTTATTCTTTGTATTGTTTTCTTCATCTGCATTGCATTAATTTCTGCTCTAATCTTTATAATTTCCTGCCTTCTTTGGGCTTTACTTGCTCTTATATTTCTAGAAGTTTGAGGTGCAGCATAAGATCATTTATTTGTGCTTGTTCTGTTTTTCTTTCTTTCTCTTTTTGTTGGAACGGGGGATTGAACAAAGTTCCTTGTGCTTGTCATGCAAGTGCTGTGCTTATTCTACTGAGCCATATCCCTGGCTCCACTTGTTCTGTTTTCTAATGTACAAGTTTACCACATTAAATTTTCTTTTGAGACATATTTCATTGTGTCTCAGATACAACTTCCCAAAATATGTAGGTAAAATGTTTAATTGTCCATACTTTTTATTTCTTCTTTAATTTCATCTGTGACCTACTGGTAGTTTAGGGGTTGTTATTTAATGTCCATGTGGTTTTGATGTTTTTGTAGTTTCTTTTGTTAATAATTTCTAGTTTTATTGCAGTGTGATCAGATAGTATGCAGGGGATAATCTCAATTATTTTGCATTTACTTAAGAGTGCTTTGTGTGCTAGTACATAGTCTATTTTGGAGGATGTCCCATGGGCATCTAAGAAGAATGTCTATTCTTTTTTTGCTTGGTGAAACACTGTAAAGTTCTACGAAGTCAATTTCTTCAGAAGTTTCGTTTAGTCCTATAATTTCTTTACTGAGTTTTTGCCTCATTGATCTCTGTTTTTGAGACATGCTAAATTCTCCATTACTATTGTTTTATTGCTCATTGTTTTCATGTCTGTTAAAATTTGTCTCATGTAGGAGGGTTCTCCTACATTGTGCGCACATATTTTTATAATTCTTATTTCTTCCTCTTGCAATTTTTCCTTAACAAGTAGCGACCTCTGAAAAAGTATGTAGCGACCTTTTTTAATCTCTCTGGATGACTTTTGGTTTAAATTAGATATTGTCAGCAACTAGGATATCTTTTTTCTTTTTCCTTTTTTTTTTTTTTTTTT
>NDGN011532801.1:0-11460 GCA_002564285.1 Tympanoctomys barrerae
GCCTCCCAAGAGCTGGGATTACAGGCGTGTGCCACCACGCCCAGTCTCAATTGCTGTCTCAGCGTGCCCCAGGAGTGGGGCTGGCACTGCAGGCCCAGGGAATCGAATCCCTGGCCTCTGCCCCTGCTTGCAGGCACTTTAGTGTGCTGAGCTACTTGGCTGGCCCCACTGCTGGATTCTGAGTTGCTTGCACTATCTGTTGCGATATCACATACTTTGAAAAATTCTACCTCGCTTTTGTGAAAGGATAAAAATAAAAAAAGAACTAACTTCTTCATGTTTGCAGGGAAATAATTTTGATCACATGGATCCCTTGGTGGGAAAACCCTAGAAGTTCCTGAAACACAGTTTGAGAAACACTGGACTAAGTGTGCCAAGACACACAACCCTCAGGTCCTACTGACTTGAGCAGGAAGAGCCCCCTGGCTGTTCCGTCTCCACTGTGGATCGCTTGGATAGTTTTCTCTCTATTATGGTAGTCTTCATTCTGGGATCCAGTTTGATGGATCAAAAATTATACAGAATATTACTGGTAACTGTAGCAAGTGGACAAAAAACATTGAAGAAAATGGACCATTTTTTTAAAACTTCCTACACCTCGCCCTGCAACACACCTATGACTCTAACTTTCACCTCAGAAGCTAAGGCAGCCCACCAATGCTAGTCGGACGTCACGAGCGCTATGCAGCCTAACAGTGAACAGTAATACTGTCCATGAGGCCCGTGATTATTTGTAAGCACTCTGTGGGGTCAAGCTGTCAGGTGCCTGTAGACTTCTACCCTAGTTGGAATTTACTAAGGTCCTCTTTATCTTTGCTTCCAAAGCTGTGCCTTTTCTGGGTTTCAAGAATTTAACCTGTGGCTCACATATGTTCAGTGCGTAATAAATATTCATCAAAAGAGACAAAGATTGAACACTTGATAAAATATAATTTAGATTTGAGCATGATACTTACGTGCCTCAAATTCCTAGGATGGTTATGTTCAAATACTGAAAGGGATCAATTTGGATCTTGGAAGAGTTTTATTAATACTCTCTCTCAACCTCATTAGTTAACATACTGTCAATTGAAGTAGGAAGAAGTTAAAAAAAAACACTACCCCAATCCCAGAAAATAAAATAGACTCCTATTCAGTTTGTACTTTAGACATAATATTGAGTTTGGACATCTATTATAGACTGTATAAATTATCAAATGATGTCATATTACAGATTTCTACACAGAGATGTACATTAAACGCAAAATTTTTATGAGCCAAAAGAAAAGATCATTTCAAAGTAATTGTAGATACAAAACTATTTCTTTTTTAAAATATGTATTTATTTGGCGTAGGGTCTTGCTAGGCGGCTCAGACTTGTAGTGATCCTCTTTGTAGTGATTCTGCTGTTTTGGTTTCACCAGCTCCGGGATTACAGGCATGCGCCACCAGGCCCAGTTTTGGTAACTGACATTGGGTTCCAGGTCAAGCATGGTGTGCCCGGGGTTCCATGCCTGGGGCTCCAGGAGTGGAACGGCATGTGGTACTAGGGGTCTGATCCCAGTCCTTACACTTGCCACGCAGGTGCTTTGACCACTGTCTCCCCAGGCTAAAAACTCTTAATTATTGTTTCCTTTGAGGTTCAATTAACATCAGAATTCTTTGATGAATTTCTAGCCCTCCAACAAGTTTGCATTCCTTGTGAATGCTACTGTATTGACTACTTTTACTGTACAAGCCATTTTCTAGAGCCAATTATGCTCATGGAAATAGCTTGCAGATGATAGGAAGGTTATATAACATAAATTGCTAAGATGTACATGGTTGCGCTCAACTCTAAGAAATTCAATTAAACATTTGTGTTTTATTTTTATTAATTCTGAAATCAGAAGTCTTGAACTTAAGAAAACATTCAACACTGCATTTTCCTCACAGAATAGTAAAAATTAGTCAATGAAAAAAATGAAAGCTTGCATTCCCAAGACACTTACTTCCTAGGAGCAATATTTTATGCTAATTAAACGTTGTTATAATGCAGTAGGGGTAGGTAATGGACAAATATTCTCTTTTCATAGATGAGAAAATCAAGGCACAAACAGGTTAAAGGAGAAACCACAGGTCACACTGTGAGTCCCTCACAGAGGGAGGAGGACATAAATGATGTTCCTTTCTCTTTCCATGATGGTGTTCTAAACATGTAGTCACTGTCGATGAAAGCCTACATTTTTATGGACAATAAAGACTAGAGAAAGATCTTGGTCAAAATATACTAAGTGACACCTAAATTTTATATATGGCAATTATCTTGGTCAGAAACAACAAATAATTATTGTCATTTTCAGAAGCATTAACCTCAATATTTTCTTTCTTCCCCATCCTCTTTGTATTCAAAAATATCTATTGTCCAACTTCAAATAAATGCAAATATAACTGTAATACAAAGTAGCATTTGTGCCACTGGTACCCTTAAAAACCCTCATGTGTGAATGGGTGTTTAATTAGGCTGTATTAGATTAGTCCCAGGTCTCCACTGGTTGTAACAAATGAAAAGATCATGGGCACTGTCATGGGGGTAGGTATTTAAAGCTCAATGTAACTTTCATATTTTTCAGTGTGATCGGCCCTTTAATGAAAATTTGGTTTGTAAAGCAGAAAAGCTTTTTAATTGTAACAAATGCAAAGCAGAATTTTTAAAAGGACTGATGTCACATTTGTTGTCTGATACATTCAGATAAGGCCAGTAAGGGACAGTTAAAACAATGAACTTCATATAAAATAATAAAAGCATGCTCTTTGGGCCTAGATAGTAACCTAGACAGAGGTCTGGATGAACAACCCAGTACTTCTCATATGATAATACTTCCCAGGTAGCAGGAGAATATTTGTCATAAGAGGTCCTAAGTGTCATTTCTTAATGATACCTTTAAAATAATTGCACATGAATTACAGTTATGGCATAAGAAAAGCCTTCCAATTTAAACAATGTTGGAAAGTTAAATGTAAATGTAAGTAGTGAAACCTAATTTTTTAAATCAGAAAAATAGCCCAGTCGACATGTAAGTTTTGCTTTGTCACTGTACTGTATTCTGTTCTCTAGAACAAAGACCAGACGCATAATGAGCCAGTGTAAATGAAGTTAAATCAGCAGAAGCGTCATGGGGGAGGGGAAGGCGTGAAATATGACAGTCTGTGTAATGACCAGGGAGTAGAGAATTTAAATGTTTAATGCCCACACCTTCACGTTCGTTTTTCTGTCATCCCTCTGAATGGGTGGATGTTGGTGCTTGAAAGTCCAGCAGGAAAACATCATCCCTGGACCAAAAGAATTATTAATATTATTTAATAGCATAGATGATATGATCTACATGTAGAAGCGCTGTTTTTCTCTACCACTTCCCACTCCCCTCTCAGCCCTGGAATAGGAGGGGGTAAGAAAGGTGGCCACTGTAATTAGAGATAATTAGGCCACGGTGCAAGCCTTGGTGAGGCGCTTGCTGTCTTACCTTTCTGTCCTGCACCCAGAGCTTCCATCTCCCAGCCATGATGGAAGCTCAGAACACAATGGAAACACAGCACCAATATGAATTGCAAATGGATGTATATCTTCCTGCACAACCTATCTTATTGACTCTTAATAAATTGAATGTCTTCTAAAAAATACCTTGAGCTGTAAATTGCTTTACTATTGATGATGGGTTTTAGAAAAATACTACAAATGTCTTACAATCAACTAGACAGAGTTGTGCTAAACAGAATTGTTTAGCTCTTGTCTGTAAACTACTCCCCTCTCTCTCCAATAAAGGAATGAATCTTGCTTAATAACCCATGTTGCTTAGCATGTGCTGTTACTGCACATGTGAAAATCTGAGCATTTTATGTATCCCATGCTGTAGGACTACAGCAAGCCTTTGTCATATGGTTTGCATAGCTAACGATTTTTTTTTTTGCTAGAATGGAATTTTCAAGCATATTGATATAAAGATCATGTAACGTAAGAGTCCACCATTCTGGCTTCTCTCATAGGTGGTTCCAGAATATACTGGCTGGAAAGATATTCACAAATTCCTTTCCCTGTGTTGGCAGTCTAACATGCAAGCATTAAATGTGAATTATAAGCAGTAAGGCATATGGACCTTCCTGGTTTCAATGTTATGTTTAACTAGTCAGTATTAATCCCTAAAAATAAGTGCAGTGAGAATGTGAAAGTGAACACCTTTTGGGGCAGTGGGCGAGTAGGTGGGGCATTGAAAATTATTGCCCAGTAAGTTAAATTTATAGTTTTGGAGATAGTGAAATTATTAAAAAGTATTTGTGTTTACACTCTTGAAAACAACCACAATAAAAAGTTGCTCCATAGAAGTACTGGACGGCGCGGATGTTGAGGGCTGGAGAAACACTTTCTTTGTAAACACTTAAGCTTTTGCAGACCATAATAGCAAAGGAAGAAATAAGATGCAAGCCTTTTACCTTTGAACCCTTTTGTGAATTATCTTAATGTTGTCAAATGTGAATGCAGTGAATTTAATCAGTAAATTTTAGCGAGACTTATGAGCTTTTTCATTCCAAATGCATTTACATATACAGAAGCACATATATGTACATAAATTTATTTTATTGCATCCATTTTACACAAACTGAACCTTAAACAGTTGAAGTACTAAAAAAAAGCCAATCAAAATACTCTTCATATATCCTTAAGTCCATAAACCTCTTTAAATTGTCTCTTTTAAAAAACAGCTAAATTATGGAAATGCAGGTTGCGTTACAGAATATTTGCCAGTTATATCTTGATTCTTATTGAAATTCCTACAAGAATATAAGCATGAAAGTAATATAAACCATAGAAACAGGCAAAAAGAAGTAGAACACAGGGACTTGTAGATAAATCCATAAATATCGAGAAGCACAGGTGCTAAGATTGTGCATTTTTACCAGTACAGTTCTGGGCTTGTAAACTGTAAGGCCAGACATTTGTAAGATGCAGTATAACCTGCCCTGCTGAGGGAGGGAGAGAAAAGGGAGACTCGGAGAAAGATGGGGAGGAGGGAAGATAGGAAGGAAAGGAGAGAGGGAAAGAGGAGAAAGGGAGAGAGGAGAGGGAGAGAGGAGATTGAGATGAGAAGAAGAAAGAGCGAGAGAAAGGGGACACATAGCCAGACACAATGACACATAACAATGTTAGCATTCCTGCATGTCTAATGGCCTAAATATGCTGTGTGCCTCTCTGCAGCTCCACTCCACAGCTGACGTCAAAGGACCGTTTAATATTTTATCAACACTCCTTCTTTGAACCAAAAAAAAAATTTTTTTAACTATAAAAAAGATACAAGGGATTTCCAAGCATGAGAAAAAAACAACCCTCGGATGGCAAAACTGTAGGACACAATATTCGTGAACACCTCACAGGTTCAGCAAGATTCACACATTTTTCCCCCCAACTCATCTTACATTATTTACATCTTAGCAGTGCCAACACGTCTTGTTTATAAAGGAAACAAAAAGTCACATTTTAGTTCTTTTCTTTGTAACGTGAGGAGGGTGTAGATTTCTTTCTTTTTTAATGTGAAGGAAGCTCATTGATTGAATAATGATTACACTATCATTGGACTTTTAGGTTGTTGTTATTTTTTCCCTTTTTTAGGTAGAAAATACTGTTTTCTTATTTGACGGCTACTATGCCTGAAACAAAGAATGACTGAATTGTCTTAACAAAGAAGACGAGGCTGTATGTATTGGTTACAATAGAATAACCACCTTCCAAATCTCTTAAACCCACAATATATGTAGGGTCCTGAGTGGCTTTTGTTTTCAATGTCTTTTGTAAGCTTTTAGGGTTTTTTCTGCATCAAATGTCAAGTTAATTTACAGGGCGCTATTACTGATATGTTTCCTTGGTCTGTGGCTTTCTGTGAAGAGCAGGCATCTGAGACCGAGTCTTAGGCTGGGGGAGGGGCAGCCGCAGCCCATCCGCAGACCCTGGCCCGGGCTCTGTAAATTGGCTGCCGTGTGACAGCGGGCCCAGGGAAACCTCCAGTCTTCATTTGCATGCTGAAAAATATCCAGGATTAAACCGGACTGATTTTCATACAGGATTTAGACCTGACATTTATTATTCGGTTCACAGACCTCTTGAAGGAAAGTTTGTTTTCCACTCATAGATGAAAAATCTTCTAAGATAAATAAAGACTGGCTTAGCAGGAACAGTAAATAAATATCTTTCCTGTATTTCTTATGAATTTATCATATATGATTAACAGACAGATGTTTGCCACCAAATTATTATATTTTGCTCTTTAGCAATTCCAACAGAAAAAAAAAATAGCTATCAAGGCCCTACTCAGTGTTTATGAAATACATTTATTTTATCCTGGAAGTGGATTTTTCATAGACAACAGTTAGAGACAAACACTTGATCTTTAGAACAAATTAAAACAACATTGAAGCAGTAAAACACTCCATAATGCTTAATTTTGCATATGTTGCGTGTGTCCTTTGAGAAGAGAAGATTTTGGTTATACTGTAAGTGTCAATTGAATACCTTTATATAAGACATGAAAATTACAAATGAATGCCACACACGAGCCCTAGGTACCAAATTTATAACACAAATCATGCATTTTCATTGCTGAAGAGGTCCATAAAGTATTCTGGTATCTTTTAACATTTAGGTATTAATTGTTTGTTCAGACAACTACTCAAAACCCAATACTTCAGCAATATTTTAACTAGCCAAGATTTAATTTCTATTATTTGAACAAAACATTTTGACACAGCACCAACATAAAGGAACATGGGAGAGCTGCTTTATATTTTCTGGAATGCATTTTCTACGTGGGTCAAAACAGTACCTACAAATAGTGAATAGGCAGGCCTAGAAGAAATGTAGCACTCTTCATGTATTAATAAACAGATTTTTCAAATACACTGAGACTATACTTCATACATTTAATAAACATAAGGTAAAATAGTACAAATGTCAGGAATTAAGTACATTATTGTGTCTGTCAGTGCGTATGGAGAAAACACTGTAAAATCTGCTACATATTTGAGTTTTTAAAGTCAATGGAACTTTTAAAAATGTGTTTTGCTACTTGATGTTTTTATGACTATTAGCCTATTTATAACAGATCTTAAACATGTACAGTTGTGGGGGATATTCCTTGGAGATTTTTTCTTTGTTTAACATTGCATTTTATTATAAATATATGTATAAATCAGATTCACTTCTCCAAAATAATTTTTGATTATATTTAGAGCATATACTGATAGTTTTAGACAGACTATGTCAATAAACTTCTTATACTGTACTATCAGCATCATAAATACCAATCTGCTTATTAACCAAGCATTTAATAAGTGAATATAATGAGTCTTCCTAATTTTGTATTGATTCACTTATCATATAACACGTGCACAAAGGGTTTGACTCTACCCAAAATTAGATAAAAGCAAAAAGTAGAAATGGCTGTAGCGAGAAAGTATTGGTCATCTTGCATGTACAAATATTTCTGCCTTCTATGTGTGTAAATCATAGATGCTAACATAAACATTACTATAAAAATGGTTCTACACATGTACGCAAGGTGCAGAGAATTTGGGCAATTACTTGAACAATTCAAGCTAAACCCTTCACTTTTGCATGCTGTTGATAATTGAGGCAAAAGTGGTTTTTCCCTTGAATTATCTGGATGATTGCATCAATTCTTCACTGGCTTTATATGTGTACATAGATGTAACAATTGTGTGTCTTCAGAAAGTGCCACTCTAAAAACATGTGAATACAGATTACATTCTTTGAGGATACTGCTACCTTATAGGCTTAACACACCACTGAACTTGTTTGTTCATTAAAATGGGACCTTAAAAAGGGAGAGAGGTTAAATAGAGTTCCCCAAGTAATTTTCTCTAAAGTAACATACTGTAATATTTAGATATAACATGCAGTTCTATGTGCCTCACACAAACTAAGTTTTTCTATCTACTCTGGCATACTGATGGCCCTGTAGGCTTCATTATCTCTATTAGCAGAATGCTTCCACGGTGGGCCTGGCTAATTGTATGGACAGTATTCTCGGTGGTGTCTCCTCAATATAGTACTGAGGAATGTTTGATTGTGAAGGTTTGACCCTCAACCTGAAATCCTGAAAATCTATGCTTGAGCAAAAAGAATTCTGAAGCCAGTCGGTAGGGATGGGGAGGGTCATTTTCAATCAGTCCAGTTTTTAGTGATTTTATTGTTAATACACTTAGAATATGGCTGATGTAATGACTTGAGTGAATATAGTTATTTTGTCTGTTTTAATGACTGCATGAGAAATAATCATTAATCGTCCCATCATTTAAAATTCTTGATACAATTCACATTTGCTCACTCTAAACTCAAGATGTCTCTCCATCAAATTGTGGGGCTCTTTATATCTTCAGTGTAATTAGTACTATACAGTATTCATGACAAACATACCGAAAAGGATTCCCACTTCATAATCACTGTAAATATGAAATCATCAAGCCAGTCCTAATTAGTCACTGAGATAAAGACAATACACGAGTCTCTAAGAGGTATAACAGACTTTAAAACAAAATTCAAATATACCACAATTAGATTATTGTTCCCAGTGCCTGTGCTTAATAAAGTTGGTGGACCATATTTGCCAAATAACTTTGTCAGGCTAGCAGTGAAAGTTTAAAAGTAATTAAGCTATGTATTCTTGTGTTAAAATAGCACATGCAAATGCCCATGCTTTTGTTGGTTTGGAAGTATGTAAGATTCTTGATAAAAAGTATCACGTGTGAAAAAATTCAACGTATCATACTTTTAAGCTTCAACAGGTAGAGAATCATTGTTTAAACTTGTCTTTAAAAGACATTCTTAGTAAATCATTTGATTGTTTAACATTTTTATTATTCAAGTTCTTACCATTTCTTACTACTTCCTGGAGAGGGGCCAAGAAAATATTAAAAATACTATAGAAATATAAAGGATAAGATATTTGTCACTCTCATTTAAATTGATGTATGCTGCTGTCCTATAAACGTCACATCGGATAACCCTGAAAAATTACCATGAATCTCCATAATTACGCATATTCATGATGGTGTTTTGCATACTGCTAACAGCAGACTGCATGTGGGGTGGGACATGAAGGGGGGTAGGAGTAATGTGACAGCTTTAAAATTATTACCAGTATCATGGAAATAGACACAGCAACAGATCCATTTTGTTAGGGCTTAGAAAACAAGAGCATATCATGAGATCACACAGTAATTAAATAACTAGAAATTTTTCTCCTGCATATTTCTCCATAAAAAGTTAACAGCAATAAACTGACTAGAAATGTCACTATTACTTGGGATGGGCTTGTGTTTGTCAGAGGCTCCTGGAGCAGGGTTGTACCAGCTGAAAAGAGAGGGCCTTTCCAACTTTTCGGGCAGTGGACAGGGAGAAGGTGGGGTGAAGGCCAATTTTCCAGCTGGCCCAGGTCCTCCAGTTTCTTGAGTGGTTGGAAAGTGCTTGATCTGGGTGCAAATCATGCAAGCTCATTTCTTTTCTGATAACTCTGAGGACTGAGTCACATTCAGCAGTGTTCAAAGGCTCGAAGAGACAGCAAAGTTGTCTGGTGTCTGTCTCAATGGCTTTTTGTGCTGAGGCAGAGCGCAGAGTTAATCAGGGACTCTAGAAGTAATTATGGGCAGAGTTTGGGTAATACAAATGCTTGGGTAAACAGCGATTGTTCTTTCCACAAGATTGCGGGAGGACCCACAATACTGGCATTGTCTTGCACTTCTCATTAGGGGGACTTGGGGAGGAGCTCTGTGCTGCTAGGCGGATGGGAAACTGACAGGCAGGCTGCGCTGGGAACAGCTCTCTCCTGATCCCCCTACCACGAGCGCTGGCTTTTGGCATGAGGAGTGCCAGCTGCGCCGGGAGAAGCCAAGCCTGTCATACCATCTCCACATCAAATCTGCAGGGCACAAGAGCCAGAGCATAGCGAGAGCTTAATGAAGAAACAAATACAAAAGGGAAGATTAGGCCTTGTTAACACTCGCATTCATTTGTTCTTACAGAAACTGCACTGGAAGGGCTGTTTTTTAGAACTCATTCTTTTTTTTTTTTTTTCCTCAGCAGAAAAAGTTATACTAAGATTGCACTTTTTAAAAAATATTGCAAACACACAGGAGAAAAAAAATCTTTCAGTTCCCCTGTAACTATCAGCCAGCAAATTGTTTTGTCAAAAATGCCACTTGAAGCTGTGATGCCCGTGACAACTGTCAAAATTGGTAAATACTTTTCATTTTTTATATTAATAATATTGTACTCGTCGCCACATAAAGCATCTGCTTGTGTACTTAAGTTCTACTATTCCATTCTTTTGAAAAATGGGAATGGGAAACTTCATCTATTGTTATGGGATAACAAACAGTCTCCTCTTTTGGGCGAAACATTTACGTTTCATGGCACCCTATTACTTTTATCTTCAAATTAATTGTGTTTGAGGGAAAAGAACTGTTTTTGAAGTTCCCTATAAACTACCCAGAAAGTTTGACAGCAGAATGCTGCAATTATTTTTTATTGTTGTAAGCAATCAGTCACCTGCACAAAGGTGTATTGTGCCCAGCTGCGGTGTAAAACCCGTTTTTGTTTATACTGCCTGTCACCCACTTAATATGCTAAGGTGCATTTTAAGTGATATTCTTCCCAAGGAAGCCAGAATGCTTTAATGGGATCATGTGCTTTCTGCTTGACACTGCTTGGGGCCTACCCAAGTAGGGCTCATAATATATCTGCGGCTCTTAAACTTTGGACATACGTTGGGAGAAGACAGGCAACGTGCTAAAGACTCGGAGGAAGGAATGCGCAAAACTTGTACTAAGACTAAAATATTTCATTTTTACAAATTCTCCCCCATTTCAGGTGCAAGCTCATGCAGGAGACCCTTCACGTACTCTGCCTTGACTGTGATGGAGAAAATGGAAATATGGACAGCTAGAAATATGGCTGCCGGTCCGGAAAGTACCCTCCACGGGTAACTCTGCACATGCATGAGAACACATACACCCAAGTACAGTGCACTCTAATTGCTAAATAAATTATTTCATGAGAAAGATATTGAAAGTATCCTACAGATAGAGCTGAAAATTTTAAATCACTTCATATAAATCAAGCTAACTCAATGTAAATTTACACTTATACCCACATAAGGCTGACAAATAAAAATAATATAAATCAGGTTTTATGCCATATAAGTAAAGAAGACTTCTGTAGCAAGTAAGACTGCACATTTCAGATATTACAGCCAAATAATCCTTTAATTTTTGAATGATATTACTTAAATTTCAGTAAAATTTGACCTAAAGAAAACCATAGAGTTCAGTGTGGTAGACCTGAGTTCCCTTCCTCCTCCTCCTCCTCTTCCTCCACTTCCTCCTCCTCCTCCTCCTTTTCTTCTTCTTCTTCTTCTTCTTCTTCTTCTTCTTCTTCTT
>NDGN011532807.1:687-10700 GCA_002564285.1 Tympanoctomys barrerae
TGTCTGTCTGTCTGTCTGTCTGTCTGTCTGTCTCTCTCTCTCTCTCTCTCTCTCTCTCTCATCAGTGTGAATGAATGCCCTCTTTGGCTGCAGAGCATTTACTAGATGATTCTCTAGTATTCAGAACTACTGAAAGTGATTCTACCTCCCCACAAGGGGAAATTCAAATGTTAAACTGACATGGATCAGGAAAATAGATCAAACAATGGAACAGGAAATTATTTAGTCTAACTCTCATTCCCAGCAAAGAGCTAAAGCTCAGAGAGAAGACAAGAATTCTCTACAGCTCCTCAGCTGCTTAATCAATAGGAACTGCTCATGGTGCAGGACTAGAGAAGTAACGAGAGTTAGTTACTTACAAATTCACAAGCCTGCCAAGGAAAAGGAAGAGAAAAATCAAAACAGCAGCAAAAACAAAACACTACAGGATTTTAAAATGGTATTTTGTGGTCACTGGAGGAAACTGAATTCTGCCTTCAATTTCATTTCTGGTCCCTGAAGTGAATGAGAAAGAGAAGCCCATGTTTCTTTTGAAAGCTATGCTGTCTGCTCAGTAATGTCTGGACAGTCAGAGAGTAAAGTTCGGTCCTGCCCTTCTTGTCTGTATTTTTCAACTGAATGTATATTTTTAAGTAATGTATCACATCTACTAGTAAATTATTTCAAAGGAAAAGAATATGGAGTTTATTTAAAGTTCAAGGCATTTCTTGAACATAAGTATTTGGTCTGATGGGTCACTGATTCCATTTTCAGTGCAGTGATAACAAAATCTATATATTTAAACACTGGGAAAATATAATAAGGAAAACCTTGTACTTGTTTTTTCTTCTCCATGACATTTCTTCAGGGTTTAGACATTTGGCCTCTAATTTTATTTTCACTTCACTGCTCTGACAGCCAAGCGGCATAGCTTAGCATTAAAAAAATTCAGCATGAGTGGTTGAAATATATAATTTCCTTGGTTTGGGAGGTCCTGAGTTGTCTAGCCACTTACTCCTTGGCCCTCTCTGTTGTGTGCACTGACAGGAAAGGTCATGCAGCTTTGTGATAGATGATAAATGGTAAAGAAAAGAAGGAATATAATTATCTGGTCTCAGACTCCAGTGGAGTGGACACGTACTGGATAGGCTGGCACTGACTGGAATTGCTGCCCTCTTCTTCACATGGGAATAGAAAAGTCAATAGGCTATTTCTCTTGCTTTAATATTCTTGCTATTTAATAGAAAAATGGTCTTCTTTTTGTAAGCCCTGCTGCTGTGCATTCTGTGACCTTTGTAATTGTTTATGTCTAATCACCCTTGGACTCTGGAATCAATGTCCACAGTTAGCAATAAAGTCTCTCTTCATACCAAAGAGTAGATTTCATTAGCCTTCTCAACTTTTGCAACATCGGTAGCTGCTTTGTTCTGAATGTCTGCATCCTCCCTAAGTTCACATCTTGAAACCTAATCACTAGCAAGATGATCTTAAGAGGTAGGGTTTTGGGAAGTGATTAGGACTTGCAGGCAGAGGCTTTATGTATTGTATTAATGCCTTTATAAAAGAAACTTCACTGAAATTCTGTGCCATCTACTTCGTTGTTTGTTACTTTGTTCCTGTCTTTGTTTTTGCTGTTTGCTTTTACTCTGTAAAATAAAATTTAAAATTAAAGAAAAAAAAAACTTCCAACAGCTGTCTTGCCACTGACCCCCAAGGTCAAAGTGAAAAATGCACTCTTAATGCACTAGAAAGCAGGCCTTCCAGACACCAAATCCACCAGCATTGTGATCTTAGGCTTCTCAGATTCTAGAACTGGAAGACATAAATATCTGGTATTTATCAGCAACTCAGTCTATGACATTTTGTTATAGCAACCTGAATAGACTAAGAGAATAATAAGTGCTTCGTGAGGCCATTAGGTTGGAGTTAAGTCACACCAAATCACTTCCGTTGGCACAATCCTCTTTTAAACCAATTTTAGGTGAGAATTTTTAGTCTCAAGGAAAGTAAATGCTCCATCTTGCCTTCCCGTAGCTGTGTCTATGCTCTTTGTTATCAGTCATTCTGAAATCACTGACTTATTGAGATAAAGTGTTGAATGCTCTCAAGTTTTTTAGTTTTTCTTTTTGAGGACGAAAGGAGAAACTTCATGACTTTTTTATTTTTAATTTTATTTTGAAGAGTGAAAAATCCCAACAAAAGCTCTTTTTGTAACCATATATTTAAAAATAAAAGATAGGGCATTGAGTTCAATCCCTGGTTCTGGGAAAAAAAAATCAGGCATTGCCCAGAACATCTACCTACATTTGCAGAGTTGATAATTTGTGAATGAACTGTGTATGTTTTACATTGTCATAGAAAAGCATGATCTACATTTTTTCATACAAGCTTCTCAAAAGTAAGGAAGGGTATAAGAAAAGAAAAAAGAATGCAAGTTGAAATAAATGTAGATTCTCTGTGATGTCTGATGCAGGGTGGCTGCAGCCATGGCCGAGCAGGCTGTTAATGCATAGCCATCATTCACTAGGGACAGGGAGGGCCATGCTTCTGCCTGGAGCTGCTCGATGTCGGAAGGAAATGGGTCAAAGTCAGAGGAGTGGGCATGTAGAAGATAGACACTTTTCATCTTAATAGCTGAGGCAAAGACCTTGACAGAGCACTCAAAAGCATCCTTAGCACTGGATATCCACCCTCGCTTTCCATCTTCCTCCTCCTGGAAAGGTAGACCTGAAATCTGTTAGTGATTTTTGGTAGCTGCTCTCTGTACTGTTTATTAATAGGTTAACTCAATGTTTAGTGCCCATTGCTTTTTATACATCTATCTATATCTGTATCCATGTCCATATTCATATGTATATCATCTTTTATATCTGTAACTATATTTGTCTGGGTTCATGAATGCTTCTGTTTGCAAACAATTTGGATCACAAACCAAAGCATTCTCTATAGAAGTTTGCTTTCATTTGCAAACTCTGTGTCTGTTGACAAACATGATCATGGCCATGTTCCCCATAAAAACAAGAATGAAGGTATCTTCCCCCACATTGCTATGCATGTATGTAGTTATTTTTCTCTTCTCTACATCTTTGTTATACTTCAGACATTCCAGCCTATTGTCTTTATTTATGATCCTACTACAAAGTAAAATTGGCTTTAGAAATGTCAAATAAAATAATGGGAACAGAAAACTTGGAGACAGAATTCAGCTGCTACCAGTCCCATGGTTCTCTCTCCTACATATCAAATATGAGTTATTTTCTTATACAGAGTGTTTTTATTGTAATGCAAAAATGCTGCTTTTTAAAATGTACACATGCACACACACAGATGGTACTCTCTTTTTAGAGAAAATAATCAGTGTAGTGTTATATAAGCTCATTTTTCATATCTAATTTTAAATCAAAAAGAAGAAAAAAAAAGAAACCAGATATGAATTGCAGAGACAAAAATAGATAAATTAGAGATATAAAGTAGAAAGAAATTTTATAAAATAATGAACAGCTACAGGTATGGGTTACAAATCAAAAATAATGTGACAATATTTTTATTATTTCAATAAATTAAAATGATATGTCAAGCACCAGGGAAATAGCCAACTCAAGATTTTCATCCTGAATAATTATTGAACTAATAATATAAGACTAGACAAAATATTAGCATTATAGTAACTTCACTTCTTCCTGTGAGGGAAAAGCAGAATTGGAATATACAATGTCTAAAGTCTTCTGAGATTCTAAATTTATGTAGTTTAAACTCACTAACACAATTCAGACAAGAGTGGGCATATAAGGGTGTTATGATCATAGACTCATTTACACAAATTCAAATTACAAAACCATAAATGGGTAAGTATGTGATCGTGAGAAATTTCCTGATTAATGTATGAATATTCATTTTTTACATATGCTATGTTTATAAATAATAACCTGCTTATGATTTCTAAATTAATTTTTATGTATGTCCAATCTCCTTTGGAACATCATCAGACATCCAGAGTAGAGATTTTCATGTGTGGTAGGTAAAGAACAGAAAAATACTAACATATGTAATGCCCAAGTTTTCTGGTTCAAATATTATTTTCTTCTAAATTAGTTTATTTCTCCAAAGGTACAAGAGCCATAAATAATATTTAAAAGAAACATTGAATACAACCCTAATAAACTGAACTTAATTTTCATAAACTAGAGAAGAAAAGTAAAAAACAGACAAACAAAAAACACAGAAAAGTAACTGAATTGTTAAAAGTAGTCTAGGGGCAGATCTCTGCTCCTAGAGATCATTCCCATCAAGGAGCAGGAGTGAGACCAACTTGTAATTAATGCTTGTTATGAATAGATACTGCCACAGGTTAATTCCCTGGAAACAGACTCCAACTTGGAGATTGAGATGCATAAAATATATCGTGGATTGATCTTGAGAATTTCACGTGTAAGGGGGTGCAAAAAGCAGAATCTAACAGCAGGCACAATCAGACTCATTCTTCAGGGAGTTCTGTAGCTGAGATTACCCACAGAGCTTTGTCTAGCTAAAGTAAAGGAGTAAAGCTTTGTACATTTACCTGGGCCACCACCTGATGCCAAGCCTGCCTAGGAAGGACTCTTAATATCAACTGCATGGCTCCATTGTGTTAAAGATTATTTCCACATGAGGACTATCTTATGAGAAACTAACACATAATCAGCTAAAATAATGAATCAACTTGCAATGTATAATTAAATAGATATGCAGTATATATATTTTATATTATACTTCTATTTATATATAATATATGCATATATAATTTTTCAAAGTCTATTACATAACTATGCTTGCTAAACTTGCCGATTACCCAAAACCTCAAATGAAACTCATTTCACCTATTCTATACAAATTACAGGTTTTTCCATTTGCAATAAATGGACCAGAGACTGACCAGGAAATTTGCACTCATAAAGTAGCAGAAGAGAGGGAGCTGTGGGAGTGGAAGCCATGAGGCACAGCCCACTCATTCCAACTTGACAGGGCTACCAGGAATGAGCCATGGGCCTGGCAGCCACTGGACACCTCGGGCTCATTCCACCTTGGTAGGCCTACCAGGAAGGAGCTATGGAACCAGTAGACAGCAAACGCAGCTGGCCCAGTCAATACTGATGGGCCCAGCCATGCCCAGATCTAGGCCCAGAATGACAGGAGCATTCTTGTGATGCAGAGGTAGCAGCTCTTCTGCCTGGAAGACTCTAGGTGTGTAAAGGGAGGTGCCCAGACAGAACTCAGGGGAACTAATTTAAATATAAATTCCAAATTTAAGATCTACTTTGTTATACAGCTATAATGTTTGTTCCTATGGTCTAACATACAAGCCCATTAATTACAAAAGTTTGTCAATTTATGAATATCATTAGCTATTATTAGTATCGCTAATTGTACTGCTGTAAATAGGAAACCATATCTGTCTTTACCACATGTTTTCCCTTGGATATTAATATCAGGCAGTGCTTGGGTAATAACTTGATCAAAGCCCTACACTGAAGGGCAGAGTATGGAACCAAATGGAAACCAATATCTCACTCTCAATCATTAGAGAAGGCAAAATCTTGGGACACACACAAAACAGGAATCTCTGAGACAGGAGAGCTACAGAAAGAAAAATAAAAATAAAATAGACTTTTTACAGGAAGGGTTTGACTTCAGTGGTACAGCTACCTACTATCAAACTTCCACAAAATGGAATCACAGAAATCAAAATAAAGAGTCCTTTCTGAAACAGAAAATGACAAAAAGAAGTAGACAAACGTATTTTCAGGCTCTGAGTCTACCCAGAACAAACCAGGGAAACATCAGTATAGAAAAAATTGGAAGCCACACACCTGAAATATCTGAAATAATAGCAACTGAAGTAAAAAACAACTGCAGAAGAGTATAGAGGAAACCAGATCAGAGATAATCTCAAAGGCAAAACTAGAAATGACAACTGCAGTGAAAGACATATTAAACATTTCTAAAGAAGACACTAATAAAAAAATAGAGGAGAATAGAAAAATGATGGAAACATTGAATGAGCAATATGAGAAAGAAATAGAATGCATGAAGCAGATTCAAAGAGATACATAGGAAATTAAAAACTCAATCACAAGAGGGTAAAACCATTTGAATGAAAGTGAAGACAGACTTTCAGACATTAAAGACATCATTTCAAAGGGCTGGGGAGACAGCTCAGTACAATAAACATTTGCCTGGCAAGCACAGGGTCCTGAGTTCAATGCCCAATACCGCAAAAAAGAAAACAAAATAAAAGACACCATTACAGCTAGTGAATAGATAAGGAAAGATTTAAAAGCAACAAGGATCCAGTAAATAAAACCTTAACAGCTGAAAAACGATTCAAAGATGAACAACATAAGATTAATAAGCATCAGTGAGAAAAAAAGAGTCAACACAAGTGACATACAAAGAATATGGGCAGAGTTAATAATAGAAAACTTCCCAAATGTGGGGAAACAATCTGATTTTCAGTAAATGAGGCATGTAGAACTCCAAATAATAGCAACCCAATTAAAACTATACGCAGAAATATAATGGTCAAGATCTCAGAAATTCAGCACAAGAACAATATACTAAAAGCTACTAGAGAAAAGAAACAGATCACATTAAAAGGAAAACCCATCAGAATAACAGCAGATTTCTCCTCACAACTCTTCATGTCTTAAGAGCATGGAGAAAAGTACTTCAAGTCCTCCAAGAAAACAAATTCCAACCTAGACCGATACACCATGAAAAACTCTCTTTCAAGTTCAGTGGAGAAGTGAAATACTTCAATCACAAAGAATAACTAAATAAATTAATGATGACCAAGCCAATCTTACACAGAATATTAAAGGATATATAGCAAGAGATTACAATACCCTCAATTCCAAGAATGAAAATGGAAAGAAACCACCAAAAACAGCAAACTATTAAACACAAGCTAAAAGTAGGGATCCAACAATAGAAAAATAACATGATAAACTTAAGTCAATAGATATTGATTATAACACCAATGTAAATGGACTCGATTTACCAATTAAAAGAAATAGACTGCAGAGTTGATTAAGAAACAAAATCCAACAATACGCTGTATATAAGTAACATATTTAACCCTTAAAGAAATTCATAGGCTGAAAGTCAAAAGATGCATAAAATATGACATGATCCAGGACCTCAGAAGAGAGCAGGAGTAGCTATTTTGTTAACAGACAATCTGAACTTAAAACCAAGAATGACCAAATGTGATAAAGAAGGTCACTATATGCTGGATAGAGGAAAAATTCAGCAGGAGGAGATAATAGTCATAAATATGCATGCACCAAATTTGGGAGTATCAAATAATATAAGACAAATTTTAAAGGACATGAAAAGTCTAATAACCAATATAACAATCTTAACAGGGAAACATAAAAACCCTTATCTTGGAAAGATAGGTCAAGCAAACAAAAATTTAGCGAAGAGTTAGAAGAACTAGACCAAACCTTTGAACAAATGGATTTAGTGGACATATATAGAGGGTTCCACCCAACAATATCTGAATACACACTATTTTCTGCTGTATATTGAACATTTTCTAAAATAGACCACATACTAGTCCATACGTCATACTTAAGTATATGCAAGAAAACAGAAATTATCCCATGCATATTGTCTGACCTCTGTGCAATGAAGCTAGAAATTATTGACAAAAGAAAGCACACAAACACATGGAAATTAAATAACACACTTCTCAGCAACCAATGGGTTACAGATGAAACTAAAGAAGAAATAAAACAATATCTGCAGTCCAATGAAAATTCAAGCACAACTTAATGGAACTAATGGGATGCAATGAAAGCAGTTCTTAGAGAGAAATTTATAGCAGTGAACTCACACATTAGGAAAACAGAACAAGAACAAATCAATATCCTAGTACTGCACCTCAAGCTTGTCAAAAAGGAACAAATCAAATCCAAAGCCCAAAGAAGATAGGAAATTATAAAGATTAGAGCAGAAATTAATGCAATTGAGACAAAGAGAATAATACAAGGAATTGATAAAAGAAAAAGATTCTGTGAAAGATTAAATAAAATTGATAAACCCCTAGCTAACCTCATCAAAAAGTTCAATCTCCTTCATGAATATAGATGAAAAACTTCTCATGAAAATCCTAGCAAGTAGAATACAGCAAATCATCAAGAAGATTATACACCAGTACTAGGTAGGATTCATCCCAGGGATGCAAAAATTGTACAACATATACAAATCTATACATGCAATATAATGTATCAATAGAGCCAAATCCAAAACCAAATGACCATCCCAATTGATGCAGAAAACGCTTTTGACAAAGTCCAATATTCATTCATGATCAAAGAAAATTGGAATAGATGCCCTCTACCTAAATATGAAAAAAAACTATCTGTGACAATGCAACAGCCAACATAATTCTAAAATGGGGAAAATCTAAAATCTTCTACTGTCAAATCAGGTACAAGACAAGGATGTTCTCTATCACTACTCCTATTCAGTACAGTTTTGTAATTATTAGTTTGAGCCATTAGACAAGAGAAAGAAAGAAAAGAAATAAGAATAGGTAAAGAAGGTGTTAAACTATCATTATTTGAAAAAGAAATGATATTCTACTTGGAAAACAAACAAACAAACAAAAAACTCCACCAAGAAGCTCCTAGAATTAATAAACAAATTCAGTAGTATAGCAGGTTACAAAGTCAACACCCAAAAGTCAATAGCATTCTTCTACACAGATAACCAATACACTGAGAAAGAAATTAAAGAAATAATACCCTTCACACTAGTATCCAAAAAATGAATATATACTTCTCAGAGGAAGAAATACAAGAGGAAAATAAATACCTGAAAAATGCTCCACATCATTGACCATTCAAGGAATGCAAATTAAAACAACATTGAGATATGATCTCACCCTAGAAAGAATAGTTATCATAAAGAAACCAACTAGGGGCTGGTGAGATGGCTCAGTGGTCTAAGGCACCTACTTAGAACAAGCTTAACAAAATGTGAGGACCTCGGTACAATCCTCCAGCACCACATGCCAGCCCTGCCCCCTGGTGAGATGAGCTGCCCCCCCACACAAATAAATAAAATTAAAAAAAAAAAAAAGAAACCAACTAATAACAAGTGCTGAGAGGCTGCGAGGAAAAGGAAACCCTTCTCCACTGCTGATGGGAATGTAAAATGGTACAACCACTGTGGAAATCAGTGCAGAGACTCCTCAAAAAACTAGGACTGAAAATCCCATTAAATATAGCTATTCCCCTTATGAGTATTTTCCCAGAAGAAATGAAAATATCATACTACAATGGTATTTGTGGACCCACATTTATAGCAGCACAACTTGTCATAGACAAATCTTGGAAGCAACCAAAATGCCCATCACTCATGTGGTTGAAAAAGATATGATAATTTTTTTATACAATGGAGTTTTACTCAGCTAAAAAGAAAGACAAAACTCAAAGCTTTCATAGGTAAGTGGATACAGCTAGAGGCTATACTCATAAGTGAAATAAATCAGACTCACATGTGTAAATATCATATTGTCTCCCTAGTGTAAGAACCCAAAAGATGAAATAAAACCTGAAAGGCATAACACATAGTAAAACAGAAAGAAACAGAACTTAAGGATTAAGCAACAAAGAAAAGATAAGAGAAAAGATAGGGGAAAAACATGCAAGTATATATACAGGATGGCTGAGGTGACTGTACTAAAAATTGTCATCAGCTTTTTTAAAAATAGAAGTTAACGTGTAGAATTTTCACTTTGACTAACTCTGTATACTGATATCTGTGATCTAAAGCAAGTACATCAAGAACAGCAATGTGTGACACAAAAACCATGCTCGAATACTTGTTATCTTGGTCTTCTAAATGTGTACTGTTAAAAATTTTTAAAGGTTAAAAAGAAGAGACAAGAACAAAAACTTAAGGTTTCTTGAAAGCAAGCTGTATTTTTGTGCAACCATAAATCCATTTTTACATAACTCTATCTGTTAATCTGAGTAACAGTTTTG
>NDGN011532822.1:4859-40789 GCA_002564285.1 Tympanoctomys barrerae
CTCAGGCCCTTGCGCTTGCCAGGGAAGCACATATTCCACTGAGCCATCTCCCCGGCCCTCTTTTTGTATTTTAGGGAAGGGTCTACAGGGTATTCAGGGTCTAACTACTAGATTGGACTCATAGTGATCCGCCTGTTTACAGTCTCCCAAGAGCTGGGATACAGGTGCGCGCCACCCTGCCCTGTCTCAATTGCCATCTCAGTGTGCCGTGGGGGCTGGGCCAGCACAGCAGGTCTGGGGATCGAACCCCTGGCCTCTGTGCCTACTTGCAGGTGCTTTAATCTGCTGAGCTATTTGTCTGACCCTAGAATGACTAAATTCTAACGTTTATTTCTTGCTTGGTTTATCCAAACTGCCACCAAGCTTGCAGCTAAGTGTGAAGACAAGGCAGAGATAGCTGTTTTCATCACAGTGCTGAGAGGGAAGAGCAGCAGCCATGGGAGATGCAGCCCCCAAGTGGCTCTGAGGGGCACCACAGCTTTGACTTTCCCAGTGACTAAACCTGGCACCTTTCATAATAGCCAAGCTATGGCATCATCCTAGATGTCCATCAGTGCATAATTAGGTGAAGAAAATGTCATAAATACACAGTGGACTAGCAGTATCCCTTGAAGAAGGACAGCATACCATTTGCAGAAAAGTGAATAGAACTGGAGATCCTTATGTTAAACCTGATTCAGACAATTATTGCGTGTTTTTTCCATATGTAGAATCTAGGGGGGAAATGACTAAGACAATAGCCCTAATTTTTGGTTCCTTCTGCAGAGGCCCTTCACAGCAGTACTGAGATTTTTATGATCCAATATTGAGGTGTTAGGCAAGAATCTTTAAGAGTGGCATCTTTAGAATTCTGCTTGCCACAGGCAAGATTCACCTTATCCTACCATTGTAGTAGAGGCCTAATGATTTCACTTATAGAGCTTAGGCTGCCATCTTTACTTACAGTAGGACTTGCTTGATTTTTATACCTGGATCATACAAAAGCTAGGGCATCTCTTACTGGTCAGTCCCTTTACCCATTACAAATAATGTGAATTCCACCACTGAAAGTAAGTTTCCAGCAGCTATGCTATTAATTAACAAAGCCAGCAGTTGAACATAAAGCCCATTTCTGACCCAGAGTACTGCTTACTAATTAATGTAAGCCACTGGTGGTTGGTGATAAGGACAGCTAGCTGGCTGACTGGCAGCCACGTCTCTTGAGTGTGGCCTTTGATTAAAAACAAGTTAACTGTTCTTGGAATCTGTTCCAGATTAAGACAACTACCTGCCTTTATGCAGCAGATTAAAACTACCCACCATATAGTTACACCACCCTGTTCATGCAGAGGTGTTGCAAATAAAATTCACTTATGTTAAGACTTTACCCTCTTGGCTGAGACCTTCAGGAGAACTAGGTCAGGTCTGTAGGTCTCACTGCTATGCCTGGTGTGTCGCAGATATTTGTGGAATAAATAAATAAATAAATAAATAAGGCAATTGAATGCATTTCCATGTTTTAATATATGAAACCATTTAGGCAGAGTACAGGAACAGCATGATGATCATTGGAAAAAAATGGAGACGTTGCTCATTATTTTGTGAAGAGTTTATTGCCCTCATGGTACTGTAAGTGTGTAGATTACAAACAGATTTGGAAATCGTTGTCTGCATTTATTTCAGTGCTGCTTTCTTGAGAGGACAGGGCACCTTGGCCTGCTGCTTTCCTGCTGGATGAAGCGCTGTTATGACAATGCCATTTGCATCCTTACCTGGCCATGAGTGTTACATAAATGAATGAAGGCTGCCCCACCCCCTTTTCCTAATAGACTCTGAAAAGCAAGGTTTTAAATAAATAAAAGGAGACCTGTTGACAGTGGTGTCAGCTGACCTGGACATTCCATGCACCATCAGCGGGTGACCTGTGTGCTTTCTTTCCTACAATTGCACTCTTACTTCCCTAGCTCCCACCTGTCTTTGGGTGTGTATCTGTGGGGAGCAGTCTGTGCTCTTCTCTCTCTCATGCCCTACATCTGTACCCAGACCCCAAAGACTTGGGGGCTGAGGTACTACTACTGCCTTTTGTCACTGTCTAGAGTAGAGAGAGCCAGCCCAGTAGGATTTTAGGTTTTTATTCACATGCCTCCTTGCTTCTGGTGGGAAAAACCTAAACAGTAGACATAGGTTGTGTTTGAAATTGTTATTTTTCCCTGGCCAAGGCTTTCCAACTGGGTTCATTGTCTGATTGATAACCCAGTGTTACTTGCCTTCTTCCCTCAAAATGACTCCTCCCAAGAGGCTGTTGCCCCATGTTTGTGGGCCACCAGCTCTCCAGCTTGGCCTCCTGTGGCCGAGAGCCCACTGAGTGTCATAGCCTTGCTTAGGACAGGTCTCAAACTGTGCTTTATTAGTCTCAAACTATGTTTCCCTCTTACCCTTCCCTGTCGCATGTTTTCTTTTAGAGTATAGAAGGGAAAAGGGACCAGACTTTAGAAGCTCTGTGTGGTTGCTTTAGTCTTTAAAAATCCAAAACGCTGATCTTATGCCATGGTTTATCATTTGGAATTGGCAATTAAGTGACATTTGCTTCAGAGATTTGAAAAACAAAACAAAAACAACCCACCACCTTCCCAATTCTTTATTCATCTTATATTTTCTTCATCTTGTAAAAATTTCCCAATATGAAATGAAAACCTAGAACAGATAAAATTGAAAGGATAATTTATTTATCTATTTACATATTTATTATGTAATTAGTACAGGGTCTATAGGGTACGGGGTCTAAGGGTCTCACTACTCAGATCGGACTTGTAGTAATTCTCCTATTTTCAGCCTCCCAAATGCTGGGAATTACAGGCACGTGCCACAGTGCCCAGTCTTACTTGCCAGCACAGTGTGCCCTGCAGGTGAGACCAGCACGGCAAACCTGGGATCGCTGTGAGGATCCTTTTTTTTTGAAAGTTCAAGATATTAAAGAATCCCCTAACCCGGAGTGTTACTTTTCTTAATCTGTAGATGGCATGAAAAATGTAAGATCTACTTAAATACAATAAGCAGCCTCAGGTGTTCTGTGATATATTAATATTATGTGTATTTTTTTCCACCAAAATATTGAGAAATGAAAAGTAACCCCTGCCCTTCTCTTTCACTGCCTGGCTATAAAGCCCAGTTTGGTTTATTTCTACTATCCCCTTTTGAAAAATATTCCTTATAAGGCAGTTTCTAAGCAGCAGAGTAACTGTGTGATTAAAATGTCAAAAAGACTAAAAAAACTGGCCTCTGGGAAAAGTGTACTTGGAGAGTCACGCAAAGGCAGAAAGCCAATGGAGCGAGCGTGCTGCCCCAGGCTGTGGAGCAGAGTGACGGGGGCAGGTTCTGGCTGCCGCCTCCCACGCTGACACGAGGTCCTTCTGTGTGATTCCAGAGCGGCGGCAGCTGTTCTTCTGCACAGTGCCCCTTGGCATCTGCAAGTGTGGGGCTCTTTAACCTCTTCTTGGCACATGTTTTGTTTCTGTGAGTTTGAAGAGCCCCTGTCATCTGGCTGGGGCTCTCACCAAGGCAGCAGACCCCACCTGCACCTGCCGGGAGCTGGTGTTCAGTGATGGGCTTTCTTGGAGGCCTGACCTTGCTATGGAAGCCCATCCCTCTGGTAGCAGAATCTGCATTGTAGGATTAAAGTGCCTGCTTAGGCAGACTTAGGGGTCAGAGGTTCCGATCCCCAGCGTGCCATGCTGGCCTTGCTCCCAGGGAAATTGAGATTGGGCATGGTGGCGCATACCTGTAATCCCAGGGCTGAAACAGCAGAATCACTGTAAGTCTAATCTGTGTAGACCCTGCAATAAATACCCCCCCCCCCAAAAAAAAAGTACATTGTAGAGAATCCTATGTACACAGAAGCTGGGAAAGCTACTTGGTACTGTGCTGTCATACATCCTGGAGTGACCAAGACGGGGGGAGGGGGCAGCTTCTGGCAAGTGTTGGCTCACACTCATACCTGACAGTCCTGTGTCTAAGAGCTTCCTGCCCCAAAACATACCTAGTAGTGGAATACCATGCTTTCTGTACATGTTGCCTACATGAATTAATTTGATTAATTCAAATGGAATTAACCATATAACTAGAGGGCTAACCATATAACTCTTGGATTACAGAAAGGAGAGATTTTTTTTATTTTACAGTACCTTTTAAACAAAAACCTGTGAATGTAAAGGTACTGGGCCTTAGTTTTCCCTGAGGAAGTTTAGGGGAGATGGGTTTTCCACTTTTCATTTTTTTTGACAAGATGCCTGGTTTGTTTCGGGGAGTTTTTCCTATGGGTGGCACAGAGTAGGTGACACTGTGATTTAGCAGATACTGGGTTGTTAGTGTGTGATTGCAGGAAGACCTAGCTGGTGTGGCCTCCAGGTGTCCTCACTGCAGCTGCACTGGTCAGCTGCCTGCGTCAGAGATTCTGAATGCCCTCCTGTCCTGTGTAGTGACTGTGTCTGTCTTGGGGCTGGTGTGCTCCTTATTTCCTCAGAGGTCAGTTTTAAACCTGTTTTAGTCATTGTCTTGCAGGATAGAGGCCCTTGGTGGCAGGGTCTCTCTGGAGAATCCCTCCATTGTTATGTAAGTACAAAGTGCTAAAAACTGATGGAAAAGGGTGGGGAAGGCAGGCTGTGCCTGCGCGTGATTTTTAGTGCCCGTCATTTCTTTGGAGTGTGCTCTCTGATTGTGAGTAGAGACAGCTATTTCTCTTAATGAGTTTCCCCAGGGAGGAATCCTCTACATCTTCCTGCGGTGTGACCATGGGGTCCTCACACTGAGTAGGGTCGGGGGGCATGTGCTGTGGGCCTCCCTGTACAGGGAGGTTTTCTTAATCCTAGTTTTTCAGTGTAGCTCTTGAGTCTTCATAGTCTTAGCTTTCAGCCTTTTCAGAGAATAACTTCAGCTACAAGAGGAAGGAGGAAATGCTTCTGGCTTGGGAAGAGATTCTGGGTGTCTTAACCCTTCCTTTAAATAGATGCTCGCTGTCCTGCTGTTGTGCCCTCCTCTGGGCCCACCTGCGGGGCGTGTGGGAGCTGTGGGCTCCGTGGCCTGGATTGCCCGCATCTCTCACCCAGCTCCCTCCTCCTCGGCAGTTTGTTTCCCACTTTGAGTCTGGTTGCTGCCTGTGGTTCTTCCCTTTGCTGTCTCTCTTTAATCCCTTTACTGCAGTTTTAATAGTGTTTTAGAAGAGAATGGAGGCCAACAAGCGTTCATCTGCTCTGTTTAATATAAAAGTACACACAGATTTTTAATAAGTGATTGGGGGGAAGAGTGAAAACTCTGTGGCTATAAATTAATCTTGTTTTACAGCATTTGAGGTTCAACTGTTCATGAAAAACAAATTAAATGAAGGGTCATGTTGGAGAGCACTTGTTGATAATTCACTTCATAATATTTCAACTCCTTGTAAAAGTTTAGGGGTCAGAGACATGTAGGATGAATAAAAGATTTGCATCTATACAGCTGAGGTTTGTGAACAACTGGGTAATGCTTCCAGTTCCCTGGTGTTTTGAGACTGTAGAATGGTCTAGGCTGGCCTTGCATTTGAGATCCTTCTGTCTCAGCCTTCTGAGTGCTCAGGTTATAGGCATCCTACATCATGCCTAGTTCTCTGGCCTTTTTGTAGAATTGCATGGTGGTCTAGATTTCCTCATATTGTGAGTGCCAAGTGGTGGTATAGTGCGTGAGCTTCAAAACTGTATAGACTGGAGTTTGGATTCTTTTTTTCTTTGCTGTGTGTGGGCTGTGAGCAGATTATTGACCTTGCTTGAACCTCTCTTGACCTGAAAATGGAGGAAATTGTGCTTTTCTCCCAAAGGTATTAGGAATAGATGAACTGATGGTTAAATGCTTAGTCTTGTATGATCACAAATATGTATTTTATTTATTTTGGGATATTCTAGATCACTTTTAGATCAGGCATGATAGCTTGCTATGCCTGGGAACCAGACTGGCCTAGTGAATTAGGGGGAGATGAGGAGGGAGTTTGGTGTTTGAACCTAGATCCGTCCAAATTTGTATCTTTTCTTAAAACCCTGATTCCTTGGTGCTGAATATTTCTTAAAACAAGCACTTGCTTCAGAGTTAGTCCATTACAGACTGTGTCAGTCAGTGCTTGCTAGAGAAATAGAATACAAGATTTACAAGAATGGCTTACGGTGGCCACCCACAGAGTTGGATGTAGAAGAATACAGAGAATCCTTTGAAGAAACAGAAGCAAATCTTTCCTTCTTCGTTTCTGAACAAAGGCTCAGAATATCATCACAGTGACAAGCCACCTTAGGGTGGGTCTTCCATAGCCGCAGGTGTGGGATTGCTCAGTCAGTTTAGTTGATCTTCTCTTACCCAGGCTAACACGATCAATCGTCCGTCACATAGTTAAATGGACAGGCATGGAAACCTTCTGAAGGCTCCGGGTGTCTGGGTGGCACTGGATTTTCCATGTATTTCTGATTTATAATAAGTATGCTAATAATGTTTATAATAACTATTGATGCTCATTTGAAATAGCCTGCTTTTTAATAAAATATCGACTATGATAGGATAATTTGAATAATGTAATAGGTAGGTAGATTGGAGCCTAGAAATAGGTCTCCTTAGATTTGCCATTAGTGGACTGTGAAGAGTTAAAAGTAAGCAAGACCAATACCTCTTGAGCCCTCAGTAGGGCTGCTGGTTGCAGAAGGTAATGATTCAAGAGCTTTACTTCTGTGTCCTTTAAGTGGAAGAGACCAGAGAGGGAGAAGATGCCAGTGATCCATTTTACCTTAGGGAGTTGGTGAGGAATCAGAAGCATGCATGGCTTCTTGTGTTGGTTATGTTTCTGCCTGTTGTGCTTGGGCCTTCTTCCTAGTGCTTCTCTTCCACAAAAGATGTTTTAGCCCTTTCTCATGTGTGCTTGTGTGAGGGTATATCTATGTTTTAGATAAAGTCTGGGTCTTTTTGTATAGTCTCTATTCTCCACTTCGACTATGAGCATATTTCCCTCTTCTCCCTGAAAAGAAACTTTTCCTTTCAGATAGGGTTAAATAAATTATAAGGACAGCCATGGGATTAAATATTACATTGGTCATTTTAAAATTATGGTTTCTAAAGTTTGAAATAATTTTTATTTGTAAAGAGATTTTTGATAACAGCCTATTTTAAGACACAGTACATTATTACTGGCTGGGAATTGGATTATTGTTCTTGTGTAGTGTAGCTATTTTTATAATAAGCCGTTAGATGGCAGCATCTCTCACCATGAAACATATTCTCAGATGTATAAGGCGTGTTACATATTGTTCAGAGTCTGCTTGTACCACTCCTTCACTGTGTGAGGATGGAGGAGGAGCCCCAGGACAGGCAGCGCAGTGCCTCAGGGCTGTGTGGGGGCAGTCATAGACCCCAGCTTGCAGCTCTTTCTGCCATCCCGTCTCTTACTGATGCAAAATGTTTCTATCTCTGCAGCTTTGTTCACAATACAAGGCAATAACCATTATGGAAATCAGTATAAAGAATCTTTGAAAACTAAAAATAGAACTTCTAGTTGACCCAGCTATATGCCTTTCTAGGTATCTTCCTGAAAGTGTTAAAGACATCATATTATAGTGATATATGCACAGCAGCCCAATTTTATGTTTATACAAGTATAAATCATAATTGCTAAATCTTGCAAGGAGTCTGTATATTCATCAAGAGATGAATGGGTAAGGAAATGTTTGTATTTACATTATAATGCAGTACTACTCTGTCATAAAGAAGGACAAACTTGAGCCATTTGTAGGAAAATAAATATTCCTTGACACCATGTTAAGTAAAATAAATCAGACCCACAAGCTTAAGTATCATGTGATTTCTCTTATAGGAGAAATCAAATACAAATAGAGAGCAAAATACAAATAGAGAGCAAATAGAGAGCAAAATAAAGACAGTAGGAAATAGGGAGAGAAATCTTTTGCTGAAGGGAAAGAGGCAGGAAGAGGGTTGTAGGGAACTGTGGGAGAGGGATGAAAAAGAATGAAGCTGTGGCGTGTGCCTGCGCTAGCTCTCCACGAGGAATGCAGTCACGTATTCCACACATGGATTAAAATAAAACTCAAAGCTGAAGAAAAATTGTGTGCGCACACACAGAAAGACAGCCATTGAAGAGGTGAGTCAGTCAGGTGATCCTAGACCATAGTGAAATGATGTTTGGAGTGAGAGGATACAGCAGGATAATATGTTTCTTGAAAAAGCTGCCTTTTAAAAATTAATTTGTATGCCATGCAGCTCACCCACTTAGTCTACGTGCAGGCATTTTTAGGGTGTTTACAAAGCTGTACCAACGCTTGCTGCTGCCAAGTTTTAGCACATCTTCTTACTCCCAAAACACTTTCCTTAGTGATTGCCCACAAGCCTGCTTATCTTTACTCCTTTCACATCTATAGATTTTCCTATTCTTTGTGTCATATATGAGTGGAATAATACTGTGTTCTTCTGTGACTGGCTTCTTTCACTTGGTGTATTGCTTTCCAGTTTCATTCATATTCTAGCATGAACTGGTACTTGTTTTTATTTTCCAGTTATATTTCAGTATGTGGCTTCACCGCATTTGTTTCATTGCTGAGGCCTTGGCTATTATAAATAATACTATTATGAAGGTATGTGTGCAGATACATATATATATGGGCGTACGTTCACATAGGAGTGAAATCGCTGGCCTGTGTTGTAGCTGTGTGTTTAACCTTTCAGTCAACTTAGTGTTAATCTGTTTTCCAAGGTGGCTATACCATTGCCTGTTCCCAGCAGCAGGGTCCATCCAACCTTATTAAGAATCCGAGATTTTTTTAGTGACAAGTTGGGGTTGGGGCAGGAGATAAGACTGTCTCTCCTGTGTCCCAAGTCACATGCTGCATTGGCTGCCGTGCTGCTTCAAAGGCAGCTGTTTCAGCTGCCAAGAAAGTTGCAGTCATCCTCTGGGCCCCACAGTGACTCTGTGTCAGCGACCCGATAAGATGCCAGTGTTCATTGGCTGCTTAGAGCTTGTAGCTATTACAGGCAGACTGTTTCTAATCCTTGCATTCTGACTTCAGAGGTACCAAGCAACGAAATCATCTTTACCCTGTTAGAGGAAAATGATACTTAAGGGAAAAAACCCTCCACCTACTGTCCAGGTTTGAATACATCAAAGTCACCTACTTGAAATGCAATAGACAGCTGTAGAGACTTCCCAGCAGAAGAGCAGCTTTTGTTTTTCTCAGACTTTATGTTCCCCAGACTGAGCTTACCCTTTTCTTGTTTGGCAGCCCAGCCTGGACCTTCTGTGTCTGCCCTGAGGTTAACTGTGTGTGTGTGTGTGTGTGAGAGAGAGAGAGAGAGAGAGAGAGAGAATGAATAAGAGAGAGATTGTATGTGTTCAAGGTAGGGAAGAGGCCGGATCCTGGTAAAGACACACACTGTACATTCTGAAGCTTTATTTACATCTGGAAAAAATTAGCCACACTCAGATCTTTCCCACTGCAGGTCCCATCAGGAAGCCCAAGTATGTGGAAAGCCCCAGGGTGCCTGGCGATGGAGTTATAATCCCGTTCAGAGAAGTGTCCAAGCCCACAGAGCCCAGTGAGAATGGTAAGAGTATGTTTTCAGTGATTTCTCCTACCTGCCCTAAAGATTGTATAGAATGCCAGTGTGTATTTCTGAGTGAAACTTGAGTGGCCCTGCAGGAATGCTTTGCTTAACTAAGTGTACTTGACAGGTCTTGCCCTCTGTGGGCAGTTTACAAAGATCTATCTAGCTAATGTAAATTCTTGTAATCACATACACAGGTTAGGAATAGTTGCATAGGTATATATACATTGGGTGAAGGTTGGGTCTTGCTTCCCCTGAATTCTAACCTACCTGGGCTTTGGGGGAACATCAAAAACAAAACAAAAAAATGCAAGATTTTTATTTTCATTATTTTACCACTTCAGGCATTGGGTGATGAAATTTTAACTAGACAAAGCTCCTAAGAGCCAAGTTTTAAGAAGCATTTGGTAACTTTAAAAATAAAAAGAATTTTTTTTAACATCTGAACTTTTTCTGTAGATGGTATTAAAGAATGGGCCAGAAAAATTTTCATTAAGACACTTTATTTTTTGTCAAGTTTCTTTTGGGTGCAGTGGAGTGTCTAAATCTATAAGCATAGCAGACATTATGAATTTAATCACATTTAGTAGATGCATTAATAGTTTTTTATTTGTAAAAATCAATTCAAGAATGTAACTTGTTCTTTTCTGAGGAGTGCCCAACTCACAATTCTGTGGCCTTAATTTGAGTGCTTGAATTTGTGTCTTTTCCTGTCTTGACATGATGATAAGAACCTTGGCCTAGGAGTAAAAGCTCATTTTGACCTTAGTATGGATACATGTTTAAAAAAAAAAAAAAAAAAAACTTAACAAAGAAAACCCATCCTTGATTCTACTTTGGAGTATTAGGTATCCACTTGTGCCTCATTGGTGGTGGCGAGGAAACTGCCTCTTCATGTAGTGACTTGTGCATTCTGTGTTTTTCGTCTTGTATAGCAGAAAGTAGGACATGGCAGGAGAGTGGAGTTGTGGTTACAATGTAGCTAAAATTAATCTGAAAGGGGCTGTTGTTAGAAATCAGGAGTGCAAGCTGAGAGGAGAACCAGCAGAAGCTGGACTCAGGAACCCTGGACTGGATAGAGGAGGAAGTGGTATGAAGCATGCTGGGTAGGCAAGAAGTGTAGGTACTTGTGTCCTGACAGGAGCAAGTCCACTTTATCCTTTCTGGCTCAGGACCCAGTTGGGTGGTTAAAGAGCCTTAGCCCAAGGATCTGGGCCAGTGGACACATATGGCACTGGGTGTATGTGGTAAAGGTGGAGAGTGTACTGTGTATCCATTACAACAGCTGGTAACCAATAGGAGAGCTCTTGGTAGTTAACTCATGAGTCCAAGTGCCATGTTCATTTCTGTTCCATATGTTGAAATGAAAACAGAAATCTGTTCCTCTAAAGTCTCAGTTATTGAATTTGCCAAGCTAAACTGTCTGCCCATCTTAGATTAAGCTGCCACCCTTAACTTTATCCCCACCCCGAAAGCCTTTGTCATCCGGCTTGATTATGCCTCTGGGCCTTTACCTGGTCTAGACACCACTGTGTTACCACTTCCTGTGATTGTGAAGATTGAATTGTTGGGGTTCCATATAGGGATATCTGTTAGAGGGAGAGATTTAGGATTTTTATTGGGTTAAGAAAGGAGGTTATAAATAGTTTCCACTGTCAACCTTTCTCACCTTGCTCAAGGCAAAATTGGCTACCTTTCTTGGCAAGAGGAGAAGTACTTGTGCTTGGCTGTGGGCCAAGGTAAATTCATGTGCAGCCATTGGTCTTGGGGTGAGTATGTGAGTATGCTCCCTCCTAAACTGTGAGCTCTCTGATCTGGCTTCATCAGGCTCTGTGGGGACCAACATTATAACACATAGATCTTGAAAACAGACCAGAGAATACCTTCTCTGCTAAAATTAAAAAACAGGGTACATTTAACTTTTTTAAATGTGTAAGTTGGTGCGTGGTTTGTGGTCATGTGGCCATGTGTGAAGACATCTATGATGTTGGTTCCAGTCCCAGCAGAGCTGCTTTTTCGTTGGGGAGACGGTTGCCTAACAGCAGTGAACACACAATTAGCAAAGGATGATGTGTTCAGTAAGCCTCATGGAATCTGGTAAATTTCAGTAGAGTTAATTAAGACGCCCATATTAAAGTATGAACCTAATGTCTAGGTTATTGAATTTGAAGGAGACTCCTGAACTAACTAAAGTTACTTGAGCAGAATATTATCCAGACATGTTCAGATGCAGGATGGGCACTTTCTAAGCTGAGGTTTGATATGGGCACCATCACTTCACTTTCAGTAAAGGTCAGTTTTCGGCATCCGTACTTCCTCTCAGTTGGTCTGTGACCACTCCTGGGTGCTGTCAGTCATAGCAAGTCTGTGTCCAGTGTGCCAAAAGAATCTGTTGAGAACAAACATCTCCTTGTGACATGCTTTGAACTTTCATGTAGATTCATGAAACAGCAACATATTCCAAAAATGTTTACATACTGTTTCCAGACTTGCTACCGCATTTAATTTGGTGGCTCCACATAGCTCCATCAATTCTTGATTTTTAATTCTCTCTTTATGTATAACTTAATACCTTTAGCTATCTGGGAAGTAGGTTCAAACTGATGTTTGGTCTCACTTATAAACATCTGTAGGGAAAAAAAAAAGTTATACCATATTCAGTATTTTAAAATATTTGAAACAGCAATTTTCTTCTCTGACTCCCCACCAAAGTGACTTAATGAAGTCCCCAAACCTTAATCAGCTGTGTCACATAGAATGCAGTCTTTATAAATAAGCTTCATGTTGTTCAACCAATATATTGTTTTTTTTTTTGTGGGGAGGGGTATCATTCACCTTCCAAAACAATGCCTCTGCCTTAGGGGGAAAGAAAACCCAGACCAATTAGAGGAGATTATTAAATTATAAGATATCTCACAGCTTTATTTTTTTATTAGAGACAAGCATAATTCATTTTGCCCTCTAATATATCATTAGCTATTTGAGTAAGCTTTGAAGGGGAGGGGTGAGAAAGCTTTAGACTCATGAGTCATTGCTCAGTGTAGATCAATCTCAAAATATGATGAAACTTTTTTTTTCTTCTGTCAGTCTGGTTAGCAAATAAAACTAGTACAGATGAAGCAACATAATAAATGAAAATCTGCCTTATTGTGAAGAGGGTGATCTCTTTGAGATAAATGTTTAAGTAAATGTTTTTGATGCCTTAGGTTTTTGTTTACTATTGGAAACTGAAACATTCAAAGAGATACACTAAATTACCGAGATGTAAAGAATAATGGTACCTATCTTTTCACTACCTAGTTTAAGAAATAAAATACAGCTATACTTCCCCTTATTATATTTTTCCTTTCTCAGTGGGTAAGCTTAATCCTGCTTTAAGTCTCGGTTTCTTAAAATGTGATGCCCCATTCAACTAATGATTAAGATATACTCAAGTGGGAGTGTGGAAGTGAACATGCCTGGCTTGTGTCCAGTGGGAGAGAAACTAGACATAGTGAATCCATTTATCCTACATTTCCTTCAGTGAGTATCAGTTAAATTCCTAAGCTATGACAAGTGCTAGATGGTATTTGAGACCAGGTATCAAGCATAGATGTCTGATGCGGGATTAAAGATCTGTATACACAGTGATTATAATTCAAAGGAGAAAATAATGTGGACTAACCCATGCTGTGAGATGAGTAAAGAATTCAGCAGGTAGAGATTCTGATCATGAGAAAGACTTCATTGATTACTGTGCTTGAAGATTTACCGGGTGTCTTAGTCCATTCCAAGCTGCTATAACAAAAATACCTTATGCCAAGTGGTGCATATAAACAGTAGAAATGGAGTTCTTACATTTTGGGAAGTTGAAATAAAGATGCCTATAGGTAGCTGTCTTTTTCCCTATCACCTTGTGGGGTGGACAAACTCATAATGGCTATGGTCTTGTGACTTATCACCTTCCAGAGGTGCTACCTTCTTGTCTATCACCTCAGGTGCTTAGGATTATATCACAGAATTTGAAGAATAGGAAATGCACCGAAAGCTTTAGAACATAGCATATGATAATAAAGTACAGTGGAAGGGGCAGGAAGACATGAGGGTCATAGAGGGTGATCCAGAAACAATTTTAGTAGTTATATGCGAAAGAAAGTCTCACATTAGGGTCAGGAAAGAAGAGAGGATGAATGGAAAGATTATTGAGGATATAAGGCCCTGGGAAGCACTGTAAGAGAAAAAGATGATGGTGCAAGTCTCTGAGGCTGTGTTATGAGGACCTGAAAGAGAGGGAAGTGAGTGCTTTTGGTTGGGTTCAGCCTTTATGCATATGGCCTTAAAGCCTGGTAGAAAATCTGGGCAAAAGTGCCCAATCAACACCTGGAAAATCAAGTGGGGCCCCAAGAAAGAGCTCAGCATGTAAACTGGGCAACCATTTGCTTAAAGGTAAGGTGATAGAGTAAGTTACACTAGGAAAAAAGATTTAGTCTTTTTTTTTTTTTTTTTTGAGAGGTAAGAATGAGAAACTTTGGTATTTTGTTTATGATTAGTGAATAAAAGTTGAAAGAAACACTGGCAAGAAGGTAGAAGCAGAAGTCCATAAGACCACAGTGCCCTAATGGTTATGAATTTTCCTTCTGCCTCTGTTGTCATTTTCCCCATTATGGAAGAGTTTTCAAGGTCAAAAGTCTACTGAAAAATCAAAAGAGGAGATGTGTTGTTTTTTAAAAAATGAAAAATTAGAGTGCTTAGTAGGGCTGTTCTAGGACAGTAATGAACATCAGTGACATTTTAGGTGAGTGGTGAGGAAAGAGAATTGGTAGGGAATAGATAACACTTTTGAACCCCAAGAAATGGAGCAGATAAAGGAGCATAAGGGGCCAGTGAGTAGGGTGAGCACTGTGCGTGGTTGTAGTTTTTGTTTATTTTTAAGAAAAGAGATTTCTTTGAACACAGTTGTAGACTTAATCCTGAGTTTCTTAAAATATGAGTTGTGCATATTGAAGGTGGTATTCACTCCTGTCAGGGATTTGTGAGGTCACAACTTTTTACATTTGTGTTTCTTTTTGCAGTCCGGGGGAGAGAACCCAGGGCCTTATACATGCTGGGAAAGTGTGCTATCTGTGAGTCATGTCCCCGGCCCTTTTGATTTTGTTTTGAGACAGGGTCTCTGAAGTGCCCAGGCTGACTTCAGACTTATGTTCTTCTTGCCTTGGCTCACAGGTGGGGCCAGCGTGTCTTGCTGTGGAGCTCCATCCTCTTGTTCTTCTCTCCCTTTCTGTTCATGACCAGGCCCCTGAGTAACTTGTTGGCCATTCTTTTCAGATCCGGAGACACAATGTATTAACCATTGTTATTCTGATTATTTTGTTTTGAAATTCTGTTTTATTTTTATAGAGAAGTAGGCTTTTTTTTTTTTTTTTTTTGAACTGGGAATTAAAAGTCAGGACCTTGTGCTTGCCAGGCAGGAACTGTCACACTAAGCTATATCCCTGGTCCCAGGAAGAATTTAAAAAATATAAATTTTCTTCTCAATCCAATTGTGTTTCATTAAAATAAAAAACCAAATGAAAATTAATGGTCAGTAAAACTTCTGATGCTGTTTTTCAAGGCAGGGGTGTTGACACCAGTAGTTGTAATGTTCTTCACTGCTGTATAGAAAAACAGTTCACTGAAGACTGTCCTTGACAGAGTGCTACAAATAATGAATGCTATTAAATGCTGAGCCTTGAATACCTACCTTTTTAATATTCTGGGTGATGGAGTGGGAAGTCTGCATGAGGCTCATCCGCTGCATGCTCAAGTGTGATGGTTGTCTTTGGGCAAAGCAAGTGTGTGATTGTTTGAATTCTAAGTTGAAACAACCCCTTGTTAAATGGAACATCATTTTCCTTTGAAATAATGACTGACAAACAATGGTTATTCAGAAGTGTGAGTATTTGTCACACATTTTCTTCAAAAAACATGAAATGAGCCTGTCACTTCGATTAGAAAAAAGAAAAAAATTCACAAAATTAGTTGTCAGTGCTAAAACTTGACCTTTTAAATTACAGTTAGGTGTTTTGGAAATTGCGTCTGTCACCTTGAGCTTGGTGGCTTCCCAAGACTTTTAAGTTGAGGTCTGTAGTCCTATTAATGTGGTATTTTGATGTTGTGTAATAAAATCTGTCAACATTTTCCAAGATCTGCAAAACCAACATTTTCCAATTGACCCAATGCATGATGTTAGAAAATATTGCGTACATAAAAGATCCATTTAAAACATACAACAGGCTGAGGGTATAGCTCAGAGCACTGCATATTTAGTGTGTGCAAGACCACAGGTGCAACTTTTGGCATTAAAAAACAAAAAAACTGATAAAATAGACTATTGAATTTTACTATAACAGAATATGAAAAGTACATGGAGGTATGTTCAAAGTCACCACTGGAACTTGTCTTTAGAGGAAATCACTCTGTCAAGTTTTGTAAGATCTCAAAGAATATCTGTAATTTGCTAAAACAGCACCTTTGTTTCCCAATTACAAATCTCCCTTTGGCTGTGCTGTGCATCACATGGTTCAACTGAAAGAATGTAGCATGTGGCTAGGATGGTGGTTTAGGGGTGAAGGCCAAGCCCAAGGTTCAGTAACTGTCACCAGTCAGTCAACAAAGAAACATGTCCTGTAAGATTGAGATGGAGATGTGAGAACCTAGCTGTCTTCTATTAGATCAGACAGTAAAGAGATCTGTAAAAAACAAAACAATGTTATTGTTCATACAGATATAGATAGATATTTTGTTGTTGTTGTTGTACCTCACACTCGCTACGTAGGCATTTATGAAAGTATATTTTTTATCAAAATGTAGTAAAGATGTAATGAATTTTTTTCTTAAAATGAATTGATGTACATTTATGAAGTCTTAGTTTTAATTTCTAGTGTGCTAAGTATCAGTAGACATAACCCTCAACAGCTAAAGCTCATTGGAATCCTCATTAATTTTTGTGATTAAATCTTGAGGCCAAAACATTTGAGAATTTATTAATTTAGAGGGGGGATAAAGAAAAGATAATAAGAACAGAGATTATAATGTTGATTTAAAGTCTGAAAGCTGCCTAGAGTTGAGGGAGTAGGGTCTTGTAGCTGAGTGACAGTCCAATTGAAGAGAAAAAGCTAATATAGGTACTTGGAAAGAAGGAATGGTATAGTTTGGTATCAATTTCAGTATGGGGTAAATGAAATGAAAGTTTTAAAACTTCTGTTTTAGAAGTTAACAAATTCTTAACAGAAACAGAAGGTTTATTAATTGATGCTCTACTCTAAATACTTCTTTTGAACATCTGGGGGTGGGGAGAGTTGGTGATGACTCAGGAGAAAGAGCCAGTAAGAAACAGGAAAATGCTTCATATTTGGGAATCAAGGATGACAAGAGGTAAAGGAAGAGGCAGAACACGGATGGGCAGAGACTAGGCTCAGATGAAAAGGCTTACTATCAAGTTCATGTCTGTGTCATTGAACAGACTTGATGTTTTGGGAGCTAGCTCAGCAATCCAAGCACTTGGCTGGGCAAGCACAAGGTTCCAGGTTCAATCCCCAGTACTGCGTGCCGTGCCGTGCTGGCCACCAGAAATGGGCATGGTGGCACACGGCTGTAATCCCAGCAAGGAAGGCTGAGACAGGAGGATCACTGAGTCCGAGATGCATAGCGAGACCCTGTACCAAATAAATAAATAATCTTTAAAGGAGAAAAAGAAAGAAGTACCATTTTGGAAACTTGGTATGAAGTCAGCCGTCAGAGATCAGATCACCAAGGGATGGCTGATATTGTTGATGATGCCCAGTACACCATAGAATGCAAGGAGCATTAAGTGAAGAGTCTCTCTTTAGGGAGTAATCCCACGTGACCCTCAGGACCCCACAGTTCTAACAGAGTCTGACTTTGTGAAGAGTGAGCCAGGTGCAGTGACGTACACACATTTGCAATCCCATGAGGCAGGAGCATTTTGGGTTTGAGCTTGGCATGGGCAATTTAGCAACTTACTAAGGTTGTGTCTTAAAAGTAAAAATAACTTTTTAAAAAACTGGGGATGTAGCTTAGTGCCAAAGCTTAGGTTCAATTCCCAGTGCAGCTGTCTCCAGAGGGATGATTAAATGGGAAATGAAGCGGTGAGCACAGGCCAACTTGGGGCCTTCATAATCAACAGCAGGAATGGATTTGTTGGTCTGGTAATGTAGCTCAGTGGTAGTACTTTGCCCACCATGAGGGGAGGCTCTGGGATTAATCTCTAGCACTGCCCACCAGATGCATCCCCATGCAAAAAGAAATTTTGTTGTCTTTGAATAATGAGTCCATAAAAATCTGGGGCATAGTAATTATAAACAGCTGTATTTTTAGGTAAGAGACATATAAACATATTTGAAGATATTAATGAACTTGTAAAACCAGAAAATGAAACAACAGTGAGGAGTATGGACTTTTAGTATTAAAGCTGATAGAGATAACAGCCAGCCTTTCTCTTGTCTTGTGGCTTGTCTCGTGTTTCTTGTGTATTGCTTGCAACCTGTGGGAAGTGGATATGGCCACTTCGCTGATGAGATTGAGCTTCAGCATCTGAGCAGTGCAGGACTGGCCCAGAGTTGCTTTAGGGTGAATAGCGTCCTGTCTTCTGAGGTGGGAGGGAAGTGTGAGAGGAGGACTACAAGAAGCACTGACTGTTTGAAGATCATGGTAACAACTGGGAAGCCAAGCAGTTCATGAGTGGCTCTTCAGTGTTTGTGCCCCATTGTTTAGTAGCCTCTATAAGTGCGGAAGGCAGGAAGTGAACAGAGAACTTGCCTTTACCTTTGTGCATGGTTGAGCTTTCCTCCACAGTGTGATTCTGAGGATCCTATGAACGTGTTACTGGGAGGGATATCACTTTCACTACTGGATTCCTCGGAAGTGTAAGGCCAGTTACTCTTAGCTCCAAACAGCCTTCACAAACACCTTGGCTATTTAGATCTGTGAGATCCAAAGTGACACCAAGTTTTCCTTATCTCTGGTTGTATTATTTCCTCAGAGACTGGGTGAAGCAGGCCCCTTGTTGCTGAATGATTTCGTATTAGCCACATGAGTGAGAGTAGACTCTACATTAAAGTATCCCAGTATAATTTAGTTTAGAGGTTATTTCGCGGTGGTAATTCACATCTCCTTGCTCAAAGTGTAGTGTTACTGAACAGCTGTGGAAGTGAGTATATTTCCATTTCACAGGGATTTGTACCCTTCCAGGTGAATTCCAGGCAGCTCATTTCTCCCAGGATGATACCACCACTCTTCCCCTCTATAGAGGTCCTTGTGCCAGAATGGAAAGTTCATTGACAGAAGGCTCTGTGCATGAGGGAAGGACAAACACAGATGGCTTGATGTAGACTAAGAAAGTCAGATTAAATGGGGACCCCCCCCCCCACTTTTAATGTATTTGGTACAGGGTCTCACTACACAGCTTGGACCAGTAGTGATCCTTCTGTTTTCAGCCTCTCCAATGCTGGGATTACAGGTGTGTGCCACCACACCCAGTCTCAGTGGCCAGCTCAGCACATCAGCACAGCATGTGGTGCCGGGGATCACACCTGGTCCCTGCACTTGCCTAAGCAGGCACTTAGTCCAGTGAACTATCTCGCAGCCCCTAAATGGAACTTTTTAAGAAGAAGATCATTAGGATGGCATTTTAGAAGAGAGAATAATGTAAAAAGACAGTTGAGCTGGGTATGGTATCACAAACCTGCAATCCCAGCATTGGGAGGCCAAGGCAGGAGGATCAAGGCATGTTTGAGGCCAGCCCAGGCTACATATGGTAAGTTCAAGGGCATCCGAACTACATAGTGAGACCTTGTATCCAGACCCCTGCCCCTCATGCCCCGAGACACTTGGGTGTCTCTCTTCAGCTCAGCCATTAATCCTGGAACTGCCACTGACTCATGGAAAGGGGGAGGATTTGTATAGTTGTTTCAAGGTGGCAGTGCAGCTGCTCCAGGTGGTGACGTCCCTCTCCTCACAAGGGAACTCACAGCATCCGGGGATTTCAAGTAAGTCCCAAGTGAGCCATAAGCTTTGGCCTTGTTTGATGTCGAGTACATTTTGTGGCAGCCAAGCCTGTGCAGCTGTGCTTGCCTCCCCAGCAACTGCCAACTGGGAGTATTTTCTGGCTCTTTCCCCAGGGTGTTTCTGGTTGAACCAGAAGCTACACTTTCTGGGGCACAGTTGCAGTTGGGCAGCAGTGTGATTGTTTCGACAGGAAAGGGGGGGTGTGGAATAGAGCAACTCCTGAGATTTGCTCTCCCACCCACTTCGGCCCCTTTTCCTCTGCCTCCTGTGCCCTTCCCTCTCGAGTCCAGCTGCCTCCTAAGATAAAGCAGCTGCCCTGCCTGAGCCTTGGGGCAGAGGAGGGGTGAGAGGTAAAGGGAGGGAAGCACAGATCCTGTTCTGAGTGGTTCAGCCCTTGGGTGTGCCTGGGTTGTGTTGATGTGGTTTGTTGCCTACCTTCCTTTCCCAGGTGCCCATCTACTTGAGAATCTAACTGGTTTTTGAAGTCTCTGGTGGGAAGGGACTGTCTGTGGAGCAGCACTAGAGGTGTGGCCCGCTTGCCCTGGGGTGGCTTCCTTACCCTTACCCTCTATTGGCATAGGGCTGCTAAACCTTCTGAGTTTAACCCCAGTGATCAGAACATCAGACTCTCTTGACCCAGAATAATCAAACCTCAGTAACTTCACTACTGTAGTTTTTTAGAGGAACTAAAAATGCCCAAGCTGGAAACAGCTTTCCTCCTGCCCCAACCATGAGAAACTTTGAGAGCAAGCAAATGGCAGGTGCCTTTCTTTCCTGAAGATCTGCTAGCCTGGTTTGCCTTGTAGCCACTATTCTGGGTGCATGTTGTAGCTAAATTGATTATGTATGTGAACAAGGATAATCCAGATGATCTTCTCCAAAGCTCTGCTTAATGGGAATTTGTTGTTCCTACAAAAGGCAAAGTTAGCATTGAGCTTTGTTGGTGATACTGCAGCTTAGTGGTAACATCACAGTGTTCTTTCCTCATTTTATTTTTTTTTAAGACCTCTGCCCTTATCTGTAGATTTCTGTATCTAGGGAAATTAGGTTTATTATTTATGGGTCTAGGAATTAAGTACAAAGTACCAAATGACCAACCATAGAGAGAACTCAAGAAAGGCCATACTGCCCAGCATATCTGTGGAGCATTCGAAGAATTCAGATTGGTTTTTCTATGTTTCTCTGTAGATAACAGTGCATTATTAAATCCAGTCTCTGAAGACATATTTCACCAGGATTAAAAAAATCATTTCAGTGTAGATTGTCAGTGATTGGTGTTTGAGATGGAATCCTACATATGACTTCCAGTGCTATGGTATATGCATATAGCAAGTTTTTGTCCAAAATCCTTCTGCCCTATCTTATTTAATGGGAACTTGGCTCTCAGTTTCATTCCAACATCTAAGTAGCCTGGGCCTCTGCCATCATGCCACTTGGGTTTTACATTATTTTGGCTTCCTCTGGCATTGATCACACTGTGCTCTATAAGGGTAAGATGCTTTTGTTACTCAAAGGTGTGTCTGAAGTACCCATTTTCCCCATGATATGGGAATAGGAATTTCTACCAGATAAGGACACCGGACTCTTCTGGTTCAGGTCAAATATTTCACCTTTTGCACTTGGAGTTTCTGTGTTGCTATTTTCTTAACCTGTCATAGTCTCTTAATTAGAATGCACTGCTAGAAGACAAAGCAGCATTGTCAAACTTGGTGCATTTTATAAAAATACACAAAAGTGCTAGACAAGCAGCTGTAGTGTGAATTCATCTAGATGTGATGCTGAAACTCCCCAGAGAGGCATCCTTATTGTTTTCTTTCTTTGTTCCAGAAGCAAAGGCTGATAATGAACCGAGCTGTTCGCCGGCAGCTCAAGAACTGTTGACAAGGCTGGGATTTTTACTGGGAGAAGGGATCCCAAGTGCCACACATATAACCATTGAAGACAAAAATGAAACCATGGTAATGCCTGAGGAAGACACTACATTTCCTATCTGCCTAGAGGATGAATGAAGCAATAACCAATTTTACCCAATCCTTGAAGAGGGAAACCATTGTTAGTTCAAATGAATTTTGGGCTGTTGTATATTGAAATTTCTTGCAACAGTTTGTTGCTAAGGTTTTTACAGAGCCAGGTGGGGGTATGAGAAGCAGAGGGGGCAAACCTTAGGAAAAGGTCCACATTACTCACTTCCCAGAGAAGAATAGCTGTATGTATTGATGTGGTTAAAAGAATTCTACTATAGTAATACCACTTTTTATCTTTATGGTTGCCATTCTTTCCATCTAGCTGCTTTGGTGCAGTTGTTTAGATTTTGGAGGGTCAGTGAGGTGAAGAACAGATTTATAGGAGATGGAGCGGAGATGAAATGAGATGAGATTCGATGGCTCCTCCCTAGGGAGGGCGCTGCCCGTGCAGGGAGCAGTAGCCACAGCTCCACTTGGAGATGTGTGCATGTGAATAGCAATGAGGGCTAGAGCTGCAGCCTCCCGTGAGGGTCTCTGAGGTGCTGCGAGGGAGGTGCTATGTGTTGATTGAGACTGCAGTGGTCACCAGTCTCCTTTCCTGGTCACAGAGCCCATAAATCTTCACGAATTGAATCAAGCTGCTGTGCTTGTGAAACGCTGCAAAAAGAGAGTCCCCAGCTTTTTTAGTACAGAGGTCAAATAACCCATTTGTCTGCTGCAGACTTTAAATGAGAGGAAGTCTGCCTGTTTGCCATTTCTGCTTTATAAATGTGCATTCCCAGTAAATTATTGCTAAGATTGCCCTCTTAACCAAAAAGAAAATCACAAAGGAGGGGAGCTTAACAAAGACACTTCTCTGTTAGTATTTGGGAAACCACAAGTATATTCATACTGTATCTAGGCCTGTCTGTGTTCTCCTCAGTGTTTAAAAACTGCCTTCCGTGTTCCTGTTTTTAGTTCTATTTGAGAATCAAAAACCAAAGTGTGTGTTGAAGTACCTTGTGTAAGCCACGCTAATGCCTCCTTCCGTTCATCTTGCAGTGCACAGCTCTGAGCCAAGGCATCAGCCCTTGCTCCACACTAACAAGCAGCACCGCATCTCCTAGCACCGATAGCCCCTGCTCAACCTTGAATAGCTGTATCAGCAAGACGGCAGCCAACAAAAGTCCCTGTGAGACCATTAGCAGCCCTAGTTCCACCCTGGAAAGCAAGGACAGTGGAATTATAGGTAAGAAGCACATTGCTCGGTATTGTAATGGCTCAGTGCACATCAACTGGAGCACTCACCAGGCACTTCTTAAGAGGTTGTTAGCATTTTCTGTGAAGGTCTATCTGCCAGGGCCTGCCCTGTACTTTGCAAGACAGCTCTGGGGCCATGTGCGGCTGAGAACTGAAGCATCAGCTTTTACATTCCTTGATGTTTGTTTTATTACATTAGGCTCATGTGGTTTTAAAAAAAGAATTCCAGATCAGATCTGGCCTGTGGAGTTACAAAATTCCTTTCTGCTGACCAGTCCGTTCCAGTTGCTGGGCATGGGGTCCCCCTAGGGCACATAGCAGGGCAGTGAAATCTCTGAGTGTGAAGAAGTCTCCCTGCCTGGCCTCAAGGTCAGCGCCTTTCCCAGCAGCAGTTCAGGCATGTGTTCTTTAGTTTCTTATTATGGAGTCTAGCCACTATATTGAGGCCAAGATTTTCTAAGGAAGACTTCTCTGATTGCCCACGTACCCTACCCAAAAAATGAATGTTTTTCTTCTGAATTGATGCTTGGGAGACACTAGTCCCAGGTAGTCTGAGCAATGTTTGAATTTTTTTTTTCATACTTCTTTCCTTCCCTAGAAATGAGGACTTTGATTATTGTAGTTAGTAGGCCCAGGGAATTTAAGAGCCATTAGTTTTACATCCCGTCCCAGACTGACTGCCCATAGGTTTCTCCTTGGGGGCTGAAGCATCTGTACATCTCTGATTTCCAGCATGGTGCCTTTCAGATAGCAGAGCTGTTCTGCACCCTGGAGGGGACTGTTTAGGCCCTCACTATTCTATGTTTGGATTTCATAGGGCTCTTCTGAGCAGTTAATATCTCTTCTTTTGCTGAGTTGTGCACTTATTTCTTTGAGGAATATCTAAATTTTATTACGGACTGAGCTCTTTTTGCACATTAATGTATAACCGGATGGGATGGCATTTGAGCTCCTTGTTTTCTTAAGCCATCTGTAGTTTATTTCCACTGTAATTTGAAAGACTGGGTCCATCCTATTAGGACTCTGGAGATGACACCAGAGCACCTTGGAGCGAGCTGTGACTCCCCTGTCTAGGGAAGGCAGCTTCTTCCCTCAGTTTTTACTGAGCTCAAACTCCTCAGTGGGGTTTTGTTTCAATTGCTTTCTCAATGTACAATTCATATACTACACTAATCACCCATTTAAGCCAATGGTTGGTTTTTAATAGGTTCAAAAGTATGTACCTATCAGCACAGTCTGATCTTGAAACATTTTCATGTTCCACAAAACACTGCACTTCTTAGAAGTTGCTCTTCCTTCCTCCCCAGCTTCCGAGTCCTGATCAGCCAACTGCCCACTATGTTTCTACAGATTAGCTTCTTGTGGACATTTCATATGAATGGAGGGTCTCTGATGCCAACTTTAATTCTTTTCACCCACTTTCAAGGCCTTCCAGTGAGCTTAGCCTGCTCATGCCACATCCTTGTCTTCTCCCCCTTCCCCAGCCGCTATGTAGGTAACGAGCTTTCTCAGCGTTACTTCTTTTCCCGTGCTCCCTCTCTTTCTGAGCTGTCCACTGCGGCTAGGGATTCTGCAGGAAGCCTGTTAGCCAGGTGACTTTCTTTTCAGATTTCCTGGCTCTTATGAAATTCTGTCTCCTTCAGAGAATTTATCTTCCTTCAAGGGTTTGGCCAGTGCTACCTTTTAAAAAACTTTTTTTACCAGCCCTCTTTTATTATTGTATATTCTGACCATTGGCATTACATGCCTCTGATTGTAACCAAGTCAGATTTTTTTGCCTTAACAGTTACTAGATGATTTCAGCATCAGACAGAGACCCACCTGTTCTTAATGCCATCCTCACAGTGAGATGCAATGCTGAACATGTTCAAGTATTTTAAACAGAAGAAAGGCTGCAAGTTTGGCTTTCTGTATTGAAATGAAAGACTGAGCTGCAGGAAACTCCTCACTAATATTTGATTCCATGTAGTCTGTTTGATTTAATGTAAATCCAGAGTAATCAGTCCCCCTACTGGTGCTCCCGGTAACACCTGAATGTTCTCCTTCACTGTACTTACCATACTGTTTAGTTTCATCTCCCTGTGGACAAGGGTCCATAGTACTCTGATCAGCTCCTGGGTTCCTCGCAGGGTTGAGAGTGGGAAATGAAGGAAAAGATTGCTGCAACTCTCAAATTACACTGGAAAAGGGAGAATTTGGTTGGTTTATAAGGAACTGTGCCTGATTCCCATCTGAAGCTAGTTCTGTGAAGTCTTTCGGTATGTGTTTTAAGCTCTGCCTTCATAATAAAATAGTGCCTCTTGTGTCATTGAAATTGCCTTTGGCTCAAGCCTACATGTTGCTTTAGCTTAGGTAAAAATGAAATATTGTGCAGGGCCGAGGAGATGGCTCAGTGAAGTAAGTGCTTCCCTGGTAAGCCCAAGGGCCTGAGTTCAATCCCCGGTTCCCCCCAAAAAAAAGAAAGAAAGAAAAAAAAGAAAAGAAATAATGTGCAAATTGCAACAAAAGTAGAAGGCATAACGAAGGGGTTGGCAAAGTCCCGCTTTTCTGGAGGTGCCTGACTCTTGGACAGCATGCTTCCCACTGCATTAGCTATTTTTTGTTTGTTTGTTTGAAGGTACAATGTCTGTGGGGAAATGAGGAAAACATTGTGTTGGTGACAGTGTGCCTCTGTTTTCTATCTCCCATGACCTGCAGAATTAGAGCCTGTTGCCAAGGGACACATTGGAGGTGTGGTAGGGAGGAGAAGGAAAAGGAGCAAGAATTTCATCTCTGGGAAGACATCAGCCATAGATCTTTTTTTTTTTTTTTTTTTTTTTGCAGAGCCGGGGATTGAACTCAGATCCTTGTGTGTGCCAGACAAGCACTTACTCTACTGAGCTATCTCCCCGGCCCCTTGCTATAGATCTTTGAAGAGGCAGGAGTTGCGGAGCCAGGGAGGGAAAGAGTTTCTTCCATAATCAGTGTGGGGTGGGCAGGTTCCATTGCTTCTTTGTGAGCTGTACCTGTGATGCTCTTGTGGCCCTGTGACTGATTACTGGGCTGCAGTGTCCCTTTTGCCATCTGAAGGATATGCTTCTGTTATAAGGTGTAGCCTGTGATGGCAGCTTTTGGGCATTTTAAATCTTTAACAGAGTAAGCTATTTAAGAGTGCCACCATCATAGCATGTCGAGATGAAAGTGAGATATCTTGGCTTCTTGCTTCAGAGGGCCTGGCAGCAGCTTATAACCTAGGCTGGTGAGAATCCATATTTCACATTACCTACAGCAAGGAAAAGGGAGGAAGTAGCTTTCCATTTAGTTTTCCATTTTGAGTAGTTTAAGTCTTGTGAACCAGTACAGCAGAGGAGGCATGGCAAAGGCCTTTGGGTGGGCTGCACAGGGTGTGCAGAGCTGTCACAGCTTCCCACTTGGGGCTCATACTAGGCTCAACACTGTTCATTTGCATTAGCAGCCCAGTTTACTGGGCATTTAGGGGACATTTCAAACAGTGTAACCCATCCTTAAATATTCCTCAGCATCCCCTTACTATTTGAACTTGCTTTTCAACATTCTGAATATTTTTCCCTGACAGATGCAGGGACTGGAAACCCATGCCACCACATGCCCGGCAGCCTCCTCAGCACTGCCCGGGTGCCCTGCCTGTCTTCTCTTTCCACAGCTTAGCAGGAGAAAAGGTAGCCAGTGACCACTCCCCCTTTCAGGGCCAGGACTTAAGTGGATTCTCCACCCTTTCTTCAACTTTATTATGTTATCTGGAGGGGAGTCACACTTTGTCCTATTTCAAGAAGTTTAAGTTCTTCCAACATAAACATCATGTACAAACACTGTCTGAAATGGATGGGATTAACTGAATTCCCTATGAGTATCTTTATTTTTAAGCAAAGTTTCTTGTTCCTTACATATTAAAATAATAGACATCACCTAGAAGTTCACATCTGATTTTGAAGTTTGCAATATGAAAATCTTCCAGATGTGAAACTCAGCTGTACTCAGTCACCATAAAAGTTTATAATTAACTTGCTTTAGAAAGAAAAACCTTATAAAGAAATATACTTTCAAAGGTGTTTCCTCTATCCCCAAGAAAACATTTTTTCTTATACTCCTTTGAGTGTAACTTGCTTCTAGCTGTTACAAGTAGGAATTACAACTCGTATTAATCTCAACTTAGAAAAAAAGTTAAGTATCCATTGGAATGTAGATGAAAACCAATCTGATTTTTTAAACTATTGCTGAAAATAGTGAGCTTTAAAGCATTTTTTGAGTTAAATATGTTGAATGTTTGTTTAGGCCCACCCATATGATAAATGTTTTCATGTACACATATTGATTTTAAGAAAATGGGCTGTTTTTCCTTTTGGGAAGAAAGAATGAAAACTAGATGAAAGAGAAGCACAACTTGCTTTTTTTGTCAAAATATATATTTAAATAAAAGCCAAAAACATTCATATCTGTTAATAAGTGTGCCAAAAAGGACTTAGAGGTAGCAATTAGAAAATTCTGGCTGAGGATAAGACCTATTAAAAGGTAGTCATTCCTTCCATTCCTCTCTTTTGCCTACTTTGACCTGCTGAGATTCCTAACTGCCAGAGCAGTTTTACAGGGTCCTGTATCTGTGTCCTCTTGACAGGTGATGGAGGAGAGCCCGTGAGAGCGGGACTGCATGTCTCCTCATGAAGCAAGTGCGTCGTCTACGTGACGCCTGAGCTAGAATGCCTGTGCCTCCATATCCACCACGGAGGTGGCTTCAGGGTAGTGGAGTGTTGAGAGTTTTGCGCTTCCTTTCCTTGGGGGTACTTACATCATTTCTTCTTGTTGAGTTTGAAGCACGAGGCAGGCATAAACACAGGGCAGTACCTTTGCAGGAGCATCACTCTCACCATAGGGGCTTGTAGTAAAATGCTGGACACAGGCTAGTGCTCTGCTGGTGCTTGCGAGAGTGCAATAATATTTGTTTTTCTACCCTGTTGCTTGGGGATTTTCCTTTAACATTGTCAAGGACTGACTTATCTTGCCTTACCCATCTCCTGCCTTCTCCCAAGCTTGTAAAATAAAAATGATTCCAGAGGAAGCTTTAGTCCGTTCAGTGCTCGGACTTCGTGTCCCAGGGAGACTGTCAGATGGAGAGGTGCACAGAGATGAATTAGTTGTACTTTCCTTTTATTTTAGGCTTGTTATGAATCTTGTCCTTTTGATTTTATGCTAATGCTGCTTTGTTGCCACCTGGGTTGCCCTGCTCACTAAATTGAAATGCTTTGAAATTGATTTGGTAATAACTATTTAGAGTGTTTCAAATCTGGGTTAATATTCATTTTGCTACATTGCCTGCAATTTTAAAAAAATCATCCTTAATTATAGAAGCCTTTTTTCAATCTCTGGGGTGAAAGAGGAAAATTTTTCTTTACATTTATAATTTGGTAATGTATTCAGTCTGGGAAAGAAAGCCTTGGTGATGGTTCTAGGCAGCAGGGTGTCTGCTGTACTTCTGTTCATGCTATGATGGACCCTTCAAGCTGTTCTGTTAGTGTACCAGGCATCCCTGGGTACCTTTGTTTGTTAACTACTGAATCAGTACAGATAATGAATAGTATCTTTTTCAAAAACTTGTCTACCTGTTGGATTACAAACTGAGCTGTCCTATTACTTGTTGAGAATTAAAAACTTTTAATTCTCAACAAGTAATGTTGGTGTGGTGGATTGACAGTTAGTGGGCAACTTGTAGCACCCAGCTGAACTGAACCAGCATGATACTGGGTGTGGGAAGCCCACCTGAGGATGGGTGCCAGCAGCATGTGAGGCAGAACTGGAGAGGAAGAAGTTCAGAGGCTTCGGGGAGCTCTTAGGAGTTGTTGGTTCTCTTTGAAGCCCTTGTCATGCTAGCTTTCCTGATGAGCTCAACTATACTCACCATCGAAGGAGCTCAAGACCTTGGTGTCTCTGGGAGTGGCTATGGTTCATTTTGGGGAAGCTCTGGTCCTTGCTTTGAATATTGCTTCTTCGCTCCAGAGGAGAAGATAGCGCTCCATCTCCTGGAGAAGCTTGTCATGCTGGCTTTCCTGACAGGAACTTGACTTAACATCAGAGGAGCTCAGGATCTCACTGTTGCGAATGACGGCTGTGGTCCTTTTCAGGGGAGCTCTGGTTCTTACTTTAAGTGTCAGTGTTTGCTCCAGTTCAGATCCGTCAGTGTGCTAGCATAGATTATTTTTCCTGCTGACACAGGCTTCCTAGCTTCTACCACTGATCTTAGGGCCTTCCTAGCACAGATCCATGAAGTGAGCCTGCATGAGACATTGTAATGTGCTCCAATTGGACAATGACCTCCAATTGGACTCCTCGGAGGCATTGTTAGGGACACTAGGTCTTTAGTTTTTGGACTCCTGCAGGAGGAGGAGGTCCAGGCACTCAGCTGTATTCTTTGGTCTTTAGAGTGTGGGCAGATTTCCTGCACTCTTTTTACATATGACTCTTTAGATGGCTACTATAAAATAATTCTGTAAATTATATGTCCCGTATTGTTCTCCTTCTACAGCCCCAGACTAAGACACATGGCATTGGTTGCCAGCTCCAGTAGAAGAAGCATGCTGCAAATACATAACATACCAACCACTGAGTGCCTGAGCTCCTTTCTAGAGAGTCTGGAATTCCCAGCAGTTGTTAGACTGAGAAGCTCCATTATAGCTACATTCTGTATACAGATATGCAAAGCTTTGCCAAAATATGGCCTGCTCTCTCTGGAAAGCCTCAGATCCTAGTTGAAGCCTCTTTTCTACTGTATCAGACTGAGCTGAGGCAGTGGCCTTACTGAGAGCCACAGGTCTGGCCTCCCACACTGCCCTGCCCCAGCCATTCCTTTAGGCGTTTCCACAGTGGAAGGGCCTAATGAATGCAGCTGGCAACTGTGACTGGGCCCCTGGCCTTGCTGCGTGTCGTGGCAGAGTACACCTTGCGCAATGCAGGTGAGCACTGAGCTGGAGATTTGGTACAGAGATCTGGCTGTCACAGTCCAGTGCACAGGGCTCCCAGCACAACACCAGAAAGCACAGAGCTGGCTCAGAGTGCCCAGCTGTCATCTGGGGCTATTGCAGAAGGAGAAGCCAGAGAGCCCCTGAAGCTGAAGGGGTCTGGGGTGCCCCACCTGGGACATTCCCTCTGGCATTCCAGAAGAGATAGCACGTGGGTTTTCCTGGGTCCTTTTCCTTTAGGCTGAAGATTAACAGATGTGATTGCAGGTGAGCCAGTAACTGTTCTCTGTGTGGCATGTCATTTTGCAGTAGGGCAGGTCTGGGGTGGAGATGGGAAGAGAAACATATTCTAGCAGTACTGACCAGAAAAATTGAGGCAGGCCAGTTTCGCCCAGGCCACCTTTCCCTGTGTCACCTGGGGAAGTCTGAAGTGTGGGCTGGCACACCGGACGGCTCTTTGGAGGGCAGTATGAGTGCACAGGACAGGAAACAGACTTGTCAGATGGAGGGACGAGAGAACTGTGGCCTTGTTGCCTTGTCTCTGCTCTTCCCACGGGTTCAGTCTTCCTTTGTTACAGTGACATAACTTTCTGGGACTGTATTCAGTTGAGTCAAAGGAGGCGGTACATGTAATTGCTAGATTTTTCCTTTTGATTCAGTTCCTTCTCCCACTTTTATGAGCAACCCTTATGCTTTTTTCGTTTTTGATCTTTAATTTCAGTGTTTTAACTCTTCCTATCAACCATTAAACTGAATTGGTGGTCAACAAACATTTGCTTGTTTAAACACTGCTTTTTCTTAAGCTTTATGGGAAGGAAACAATCTTGCACTCAGGATATAAGAGACACTCTATATAGGCCCTGTATCTAATTATCTTTAAACCCAGGGTAAGATAATATTTGTATGAAGCCCTCATTTGGGATATAGAGAATGTAAGGCTATCTGTGGAGTGTTTGAAGAAAATTATAATTTATTCCCCATATTGTTTAAAAATATGTATTTAGTTTGTATTTTATATCAGTTTATTAGTGTCTCATAGCATGTGGCCCAGATTTTTTAAATCTATGGCAGATTACGATCTGAACAGTATGTGTGGGGTAGCACTTTGACGTTTCTAGTGCTGTGGAGTTTTCCTATCCCCTGGGTGTTATGGGGAGTCAGGGAGCGGAGATGTGACAGGGGCCTGGTACACGGAAGCGCTGTTACAGTACGCATGAGCCGCTGCTGCTGTCTCCTAAGGATACTTGTTTCTGCTGCCTTCTTCCCAGTTGATTAGCAGTGCTCACACATGCAGTAACCCACATACAAGCATTCATGTATAAACCAAAGCTTTCCTTTTTCTGTGAAATCTTGAGTTGGGAAGAGTAAATAATAGCAGCTCGTACGACTGTATTCATTTTTCTTGTAAGTGGGAGGGTTGAAGGACCCTGCTAGTTAGCAGAAAGAAACACAGTTGCCACTGTGTTTCTTGATAGATAAGGAGGCTATCTTAGTCCCTAGGCACTTTGCTCGTAGCAGAAACACAATACCTGACACCCATAACTTACAGAGGAGAGGTTTGTTTTTGCTCATTGTTACAGTCCATGGTCAGCTGGTCCCAAGGCAGGGATGGCCTGGTGGAAGGGTTTAGGCAGAGAAAAGGCTGCTCACACCACAGTGGCCAGCACGCAGAGCGCAGAGGACGGAGCCTGGTAGACAGATGCGCCCTTCCAGCTCAGTCGCAGTCACCTGCTGCTTCCCACTGGCTCCGACCTCAGCCATGTAGCTGTAGCACCCCTGGCCCAGGTGCCTTTCAGAAGCCCTGCCTTAGCCCTGGGAGTCTGGAGGTCATTCTTAATTGAAACCATGACTGACTGTAATGCTTGTGAAGAGTCACAGCAGCATGTGGATGTTCAAAAGGGAAAAAACCCAGGTTTGAGCCCTCCACCCTCACCCCTCCAGGGACACTTTACATCTCTGGTCTTTCCAGTTGCTCAAAGAGAAATCTGTTTGTGGCATACATTTGATCTCATTGACTCTTAGTTCTTAAGCAATTCTGGATTCATTCTACAATCATATTTACTCTTGCTTTTTTTGTTTGCTTTGAGACAGAATCTTGCTGTGTAGTTCCACTTGCCTTGAACTCACTGTGTAGCCCAGGCCAGCCTAGAACTCACGGTGATCCTCCTGCTTCAGCCTCCTGAGTGCTGGGGTTACAAGTGTACACCATCACACCCAACTCTCTCAATCTTATGTCAAACCTATAACTTGATTTAAATTCACTCAACTGCCTACTGGCCTGTGAGCCAAAGCTGATTTTTTTCCCCTCCAATTTGATTTTAAATTTGTATTCAACATTTTAAATGTACATTCGACCTTTAAAAGGCAAGAAGAGGGTGAAGAATAACTAAGAAGGAGATAAGTTTTGTTGCAGAGCCTTCCCTAGCTAAACACTTGGTTGACTGAGCAGACAGCTGTCTGGCCGATTCTAACAATACCTTTGTGTGTACTTAGGTTTTTTACCTGCATATACTGCAAAACTCCTTTTATGTGTTGAGCCTGCACAAGCAAAGGGGGCTTGAAAAGCTCATTGAATGGGCAGTGAGGACTGGTGCTAGATATACCACCAACCATGCGTGATCAGCTTCATATCTATGAAGTGGGGTAGATGGTTCCCAGCTGGCCCTCCCTTCTCCCTTGTGGTGGTGGTCATGTCTCTGCCTTGACATGTTAAGAAAATGCTTTGGAGGTTTTGCAGTCTTGGGTATTAACGGGTCTGGTTATGTGTGCTTTTGCTACAGGGGAAGGTTAGGCTGCTGCTAGAGCTAAAGGAACCTTCAGATTGCACACAGTGAGAGGTAGTGTGTGTGAATCAAGCCTGGTTTAACAGCACACTGTGAGGCACAGCATAACTTGACAGCTTGGTGAAACCTAAAGACCCACAAATCCTTCATATTATAGAATACTGTACAATGACAGGCAGATTGAGATCAGGTTTGGTCATGATATCAAGCCCTCATTGACAAAAGCTATCATTTCTGCTAGTTGGAAGGAATAAAAAGAGATTGTGAGTTGTTAGGGAACTTTAAGGCTTATCCCAAATTTGGAAGGTGTTAAATAGCACCTGTTAGAGATTTTTGTTGTTGCTGCTGTCATAGGTAATGCATTGCCATAGTTGAATGTGTGCATGCATGTGTGTGTCCACGTGTTCATGAAAGTGACTGTATTAATCTAAGTGGGTGTATGAATTTCTTGTAGTGTGGATAAAACAAGTATTTTTGAGTAGCTTGTTGAGAGAACCTGCTTCTCCTTGGCACCAGTGCAGCTGCCCTGTTTGGTGCCTTCTTAGGTTAGCAGAAAGATGGACACATCTGTTTTCATCAGCCCTGCCACATCAGCTTTGGGCTTCCCATTGTGGGACTCTGGTACTGGATCTCAGGGTGGGAATTAGTGGAGTGGGTCATTCCCAGTGGGGCATCTGTGTGGGGAGAACTGGAGTTCTGGGCTCACCTCCCTGCCTCTTGCTCCTGGTGAGTATGGATACAGGGTGCCTCGCCTACAGCCACTTCTGGTGGCCAGTGGAGGCGCTAGTCTTCTTCCTCACTAGAGCATACCACTAGTAAACAGTGACCTAGTGATACTCTCCCCTTGAAATGGCTACCCTATTTGGGAATTGTCTTCCTAGCGCTCTTCCTGCAGCTTGGAGCCTTTCTTCTCCATCCACTTTCCTTCCTCTTGGGCTTGAATATTTCCACCCATCAGATCTCTGGCACCACATAGAGCATGAGAATGGGACCTTCAGCTGTCCCGCACTCCAGGCATTGCCCGGGCTGTTCCCAGCTGCTTCCTAGGGCCCTGAGGCAGCAATCCTGTTGTGAGTGCGGTCCATTATAACAGGAAATCACTGTTCCCATTGTTTCAGGTCCTAGTTAGGCTTTTACATCCTTGGGGCTTTGATTTTAAAAGTGTGTGCCACTTAGGGAGGCAAATGAGGACAAATTCAGACATTTTTCTTCTCTACCTACCCCCTTCTTGCCTCCTTTCCCTCTTAACCCCTCCGTTCCAAGCACTACCTGCTTAGAATTTAGGGCCTGCACTGAACTGTGTGCATAGCCCCTCACCTTTTTTTTTAAAGAGAAAGTCTCAAATTGCCTGATCTGGCCTGAAACTTGCAATTTTCCTGCCTCAGCTTCCCAGTGTAGGGTTACTGGCATATGCCACTGCTTCCAGTTACTTCGTCATATTTCTGTTTTTCACCTTAAGAATAGTTGCCCTTAAATATAACAATCACAACAATAAGAACAAGCAAATAGCTCCTACCCCCAGCTCAGTGTCAGGGTATCCGGGGAACCTGACTTATTACAGTGTGTCTCAAAGAGGCATTCAGAGGTCCAAATCCTCTATACTAACAATCTGTATTGTAGGACTACCAAATATTTTTATCCTTTTAGCTTATTGTTGCCATTAATAATTAATTAGCATAAATAAGCAACAAACTCATTAATAAACCATTTCTATAAAGCATTAGCTCACACTCTGGCAAATATTAAACCCTAAGTAAATGTTAGCTGCTGCTGTTACCGCTCTTGCCAGCATCACAGCCACCACTGTCGACATTTTTATGATAGTGTCGTACTTGCTGTATTTAGGTTCATATAGATGATCCATTTGATTATTTATTTATTGACAACTCATACAGAATTTTACTTAACAAAGTAATATGAATTTCACAGTATTTGTTGTAATACATGGTATTGTAGATGATCCATTTGAAAACACAGTTAAAAGCAGTGATTGATTTCAAAGAGATGGAGGCCAGGTGTGTTACTACTAGAGTATTTAGAAATGTTTGAAAGAATAATGACCAGCATCCAGAAAGAAGGTGAGGCCACTCCTGAGTTGCCCCAAATCACCTTGTGCCTCATTGAGAGACATAGTCAGCAGTCTTTAACACTGTCACTGTTAGACAGTGAGGTCATAGAGGTGGAAGGGTTCTACAAGTGCAGCCAAGTTCATTCATTTTCTCTTTAAGTCAGTAAACAAACATTTATCAGCTGTGTGCCAGGCCCAGTGGCTGCCTAGTGAAAGGGAAAGAGCTACTTGCCATTCTCTTGGGAGGCTTCCACATGTGAGCGCAGTTTTTAAATAGGCAAGCAGAGGGGCACCAGCCCAGATGCTGGCAGCAAGGACAGTTCTTAGAATTGTGGCAGGATGTCCTGTGGTCACAAGAAAGTTGTTTTGTCTTTACTTGCAAATCTTGGAAAATGTTGTACAAATAAAACTGAACCCGTTTAGTCCCTTTGACCCTAAATAACTGGCTCTATTTGAGCTAATTCATCAGCCTTTTGAGACCGTGTGGCTCTTTGTACATGTAGATGAAGCTACCCGCTTCAGGCAGCTGGGTGTGGTGGCCAGGTGCACTGCGGTTCTCTCTGCACTCAGTGAGAGGCCAGGGCTGCTGGGATCCAAGCAGAGTGCACTTGGCCCTGTCCTCAAGGACACAGCCAGCGTTAGGTCAACAGTGGGGCAGCGTGATTGGCCCTGGTGACCTGTGTTTGCTGGGGCACCCCGGTGCAGCTCAGCAAATGTAAGCTCAGAGTGCCCATAGAAGCTATGTAGGGTAAGTATCCTGTCTTTTATAATATTCCCCTGCTGTCCTGCCAAGATGTTTCCAAGAGCTCCCCCCCCCCCATATTCTCCGCCCTCTTGCCCCGCTTCTTTGCTAAGGGTTAAATTTTAATTCCACCTTCCTGTGCTGGTTAGGGAGCAAATCTCCATTCTGTGCTGCTGAAAGAGTAACTCAGGTTAGCTCTCTGGATCATGTTGATTAGATGTAAAAATTTTGAGGATCAGAATTTTCTGTTTGATTTTATGATTATATTTTTGCTTCTATAGATTTTCTTTTGCATTTTTCCCCTCTATTTATTGTGTTTCCTGTCTCCCTCTCCCCAAAAATGTTCACTTGGTTAAGATGTTTAAAGATTCAAGGAGTTTAATGAGATGTGAGGAATTTATCAAAGACTGTATCTCCGAATTACATAGATGTGATGTTAAGCCTGAGATATTTTCAGACAGCCTTTTCACGATCCTCTTATCAAAAGGGTTTTTCTTTTTTCTCTCTCTCTCTTTTTTTTTTTTTTTTTTT